>PVJA010004686.1:0-84189 GCA_004027025.1 Myocastor coypus | reverse complement strand
AAAAAAAAAAAAAAAAAGCCAGGCTCTGGGGAGCTCCAGAGCATAGGCTCCAACACACTAGCCACAGAAAGGCTCCCCAGGGGCCACTCCGAAGACATAAGGGAGACCCACCCAAACACTGCCCACAGCACAGGGCCTGAACATTGTAGTTCTCTTAAGCCGTGGGCCCAGAGCCCTTCTTCCTGGCTTTGTGGGGTCTGGAACCTTAAGGTACTGGTCTCATCCCCTCTCTCATCCAACACATGCAGTATACCTCTGTGTTTAGCTGAGTTTCTAAAACACACCATCACTGGAGTTGGCTGCAGAGGCCACAGTACACCAGATCCCTTCTCTCTCAAAGCCCAAGTGTCCTAAGACAGATGATCCTAAAGGGCCTATGCAGCTGCTGGCAGGCACCCACTGCAGCTGGAGAAATCCGAAACATGGAGAGGCCAAACCCGCTGGTTTGACAGCTTCCAGGATGTCAGAAACCACTGCACAGTCACAACTGACACACAAAGGACAAGTGTGGTACACAAGCTTTCCCTGTGTGTAAACCACAAATTTTAACTTTTCTGGGCCTTGATTTCTCTTTGCCTGAATGAGCACCAGGGAGTGAGAGAAAGGAACTGGCTATGGTGTGGAGGGATAAACCCTGGTGTCACTGTCACAACTGTGTAGCTTCCCCCACTGTGGCAGAGGGGCAAATGAGTGTTGCCAAGGAAGGTGGAAAACCCCCACAAAAGGGATAATAGTATTTGTATATGTTAATGTGCTGGAGGCCATGGAGAGCCCAGGAAGAGCCAGAACAACAGGTCTTTGTGCCTCTCTGAGGAGGCAAGAAAACAAGAATGGGGAGAAAAGGGCTACAGCCTGGGAGAGCTGAGGAGAAACAGCTGGGAGGGGGCCCAAGGCAGGCAGGCAGGCAGGCAGGCAGGCAGGCGGGGCAAGAGGCTTCACATAAAAGCCTACAACAGAGTGAGGCTGTGCATACTGAATGCTCCACTTGGCTGCAAGGGGAACACAGGTCACATGTTACCAAGTACAGGCAGCCACAGGGATGCATTGGGTGACCACAGCCCACCCTGGGGCAGTGAGGGGACCCCTTCAGCCTCCTTGGCAAAATGAGTTCAGAGCAGGCTTTGGATACCCACACAGAGGCCTCCCCAACAGAAAGCGGCTCTCCAGGGCCAAAGCTGGGTGAGGCACAGGGAGCAAGAACAAAAGTTGCTCTTTCTCTGGGTCTATTTTTGCTTTCATTAAAGCCACACAAGGAACAGACGAATGCCGACTCATTGTAGAGCTGAACACCCATCATGCAGCCAAGGACGTGAAAACTCGTTTGTTCTGTATTCTATGTCTTGCTACTCTAAGATGCTGTGACTGTGAGCCATCGGCTTGCAGGTCTTGCTGACGAGCATGTACACACACACATTTGGGTGTATGCAGCCTTCCTGTGTAACGTGGACCAAATCAGACATGTCATTCTAAGACTTAGTTTTGCACTCAGCACTACATTCACAAAATACTTACCAAGGGCCCAAGAACAAGACAGCGGGAAGTCTCTGTGTCTGTAGTTTAGGAGATCTTTGAGCTGTCCTTCCATATAGATGGTGTTATGGTTCCAGAGATGTGCAGTACCTCGAGTCTACACTGCCAGTCCCCTGGGACCACATGTAGGGTTCATCTCTATTTGCTCTTGATCTAAACACTGCTGAGGTGGACATTCCAGTACACATTTCCTTGAACTACTACCTTCTGAATAGCCAGAGAAAAAGGTCAGTGTCCTGAGCCCACCAGTAGGTGAGCAAGAAGCAGGCTTTGCACTCCTCACTCACAATATAAGAAACAAACTGGGGCTGTGCTGGGAACAGTGGGTGGAACAACAATGAGCCTTGGTGTGGGCTCTGACTGCCAGAGCAGCCGAGAAAGGCTGTCTCCCTGACCCTGGCTGTTGCCACACAAGAAGCTTTCACATTTGCTCAGGCTGGCAGCACTGCATACATGGACCAGAAAGTGCAGATCAGGCAAGACCATGCCAGGCAACAGTCACTCACGTGAGGCCAGTGACTGTCCACCAGGGGTGATGACAACCACAAACACAGGCTGCCTGGAGACAGTTGTGGTTATCACATCTCAGGCAGGAGTGTAGGAGGCAATTGGTGTGTAAAAGTAGGGAGGCTGCTAACCAGCTTGCATCTAGTACAGACACCATATAGCAGCAGTGACAAGCAAGAGGAACAACAGCTCATGCTCAGCACCTGAAGGGTTAAGCAGTCACACTGTTCAGGCCATCTCTCTGCCTGCCTGCAAGGACTACATTATGCCTGACCAGGAGATGGGCTGCTGCTGCTGCTGCCCGCCCACCCGCCAGCCGTATGGTTCGCATTAGCTGCGCTCTGCTTGGCAGCGTGCCCTCTGGCGGCCTGCCTTCCCTCCCTGTCCCTCCACTCGCCGCCCAACTCAAAGAAAATACCAGGATCCACATATAAAACCAGCACACTCCCCTCCTGTCTCTTACCCAGTTTTGAATCAAACGAGCTCTTAAACTCCTGACCTTCCGCCCAGTCACCCTGGTTTGTTTTGCTGCAGCAGCAGCAGCAGCAGCAGCAGCAGCAGCAGCAGCAGCAGCAGCAGCAGCAGCAGCAGCAAGAGCGGCCACGGGGGTGGGGTGGGGTGGGCAGTCTAGGGGGGCCGCTGCCCTCCCCGTTACCTGGCACTGGCACCAGGAGCCTGGCACAGCTTCTCCCTGGGTGTCCCCAGAAACACACCCCCCTCTATCCTGAAAGGTCAAAACTGGGGTGCTCACCTTCACCTTTCAGAACCAGGAAGGCTCCCAACGGAAGAAGAAAAGGGGGTTGGGGGCCTGGGAGCCTGGAAACACAACCTTGGACTTGGAAACAACTACAGCTTGCTCTGTAATGTTTCTCATCCTTTATAGCCAGGGGCCCCAACTGTAAAGGTTGGATCCACACAGCTCACAGACTTCTGTCTTATCTCAAATTCCTCTGAGCATCAGACCCATGGCAACCTGCCTCCTACAACTCACCAAGTAGATACCCTATCCACTTCCGATTCACTGAGTCCCCAGTCCCGCTCCCAGCACGTCATCTCCATTGGCTCACTGACCCTGGTCTTAGCCAGCTCTACCACTGGCCTGCTACTTACAGCCCCAGGCCACCTAAGACATGCCTCTCGCTTCACCAAGTTCTGTGGGCCTCTCTCCTAAACAACCTGGACACCTGCTGCAAGGCTGCCTTCTTGATCCAGGCCATATCAACATGGATGAGCTATTCCAAAACCTTCTCACTGGGCCCAACTTCAGGTCCTAGCCTCCTGGAAGCCACTGTCCATGACATGTCTCCCCTGCCAACATGCATGCTACAGTGTCCCACCCACACTGCCATGGGCTCTGTAAGAGGCTCTTCTCCAATACCTCAAGTCCTGCTTTTCTCCTCCAGACAAAGGCCTTCTTCCTTGCCCCCATCTGGGGCCTCTGTGCTGGCCTAAATGCCCTCCAACCCACACCAGAGCACATTCTCTTGGAAATTCTTTGACCTTTCAGATCTGGATGCCCATTCTACCGTTGGCCTCAACAGGATTCCTGTGTGTCATGCCAGCTGCCAAGAAGGCACACACATGCCAGGCAGTTGTGCAGGCATGCAGGGTGGGGACTTGCACGCATCTCACCCACAGTGACATCCTCATAGCCCTGTTCTAAACAGTGTGCCAAGGGGTGCTGCACTACCTCTGGTCAAAAGCTTGGGGACACAAGGTCTGGCTCAGATTCCAAGTTACCAGAACCAGCTTATGCAAATAGTGTGGCAAAACAAAAACTCACCAAAACTCTTGAATAGCTGTAACTTATTTTTAAATAAGATGTTAGAACAAAGGACTTTAGCAAAACCTCAAAATAAAGCAGGCAAGGGTCTATTTTAATAAGGTATCTCATTTGCCCTTTCCCTGTGACTCTTACAAGCTGTGGTCTGTGGAGATTTCAACAATGTTTACAGCATCTTTAAAAAAAAATTTTTATTTTATTTTTATTTTTTCTTGTTTCAGAACTTTTGTTTGTTTGTTTATTTATTTTTATGGCCGGCTCAGCCTGCCCTGAGGGCAGGGCTGGCACAGCATGTGGTGCTGGGATCGAACAGCTGTCCCTGCAGCCCCTTAAGCTTTCCTAAGCAGGTGCTTTAGACCACTGAGCCATCCTGCTGGGCCCCTACAGCATCTTTGTTACTCTCTTAGGCAGTGGTTCTCAACCTTTCTAATGCTGTGACCCCGCAATACAGTTCCTCATGTTGTGGTGACCCCAAACCAAAAAATAATTTTGGTGGCTACTTCAAAACTGTAATTTTGCTACAGTTATGATTCAGAATGGCTTTAGGAGACCCCTGTGTCTTGGTCCTTTGACCACCACCGGGGTCGTGACCCATAGATTGAGAACTGCTGTCTTAGAGGGAGTTATAAATATTCCATTGAAGTGATGCGTTGGTACTATGCAGTCAGGAAACACTCAGCTTTCCTTTAATGAAGAAAACAAAAAAAGAAGGTCGTAGCAGAGCCTCTGTGAGGCCAGGCAGTAGGGTCAGGGTGTGCCTCTGTGCTGGCTACAGGTGTGGCCAGGGCAAGCAAGAGAAGGTGGCAGCCTGCACCGGGAGTACTTCCAGGGCTCAGTCAGCCTACTTTGAGTCCCTTCTCTCTCTCACCTAGGCCTCAGGCTTCCTATTTTCAGAGGGGCTGGGTTCCTTCTGTCAGGCAACATTTCCAATCTTGCCTCCTTAGAGAGAGCTCTCTGCACCTGAGCAGCCCTCCTATTCCTAGTCATAGCTCTGTAAAGAAAGCAAGGCAGTGACCCTGGCATATCCAGAAATGAAACTGTGGTGTTGGTCAGCCCCACGCACTCTCTGTCCTGTGACCTAGCTTCCCACCACACACAGTAGGTGCTTCATAGCACATGCTGAATGAGCATGCTAAGCACTTCTTTTCACTTCCTACAGGCACACTACACTGCAGGCTCAAGCACCAGCATTTCTTCCTTCTTCAGATGAAGAAACTGAGAGATGTCAAGTTACTGAGGCTGTATATAAGCAGTGAGCCAGGCCCACAGGCTTCCCCAAATGCCTTATGAAAAGAATCCCCTGACCCCCACCCCACCCCCAGTGTGCAGGGTGAGTTTTCTTGCCTGATCTGGCTACTTCTTTGTTTTTTATTTTTTAAAAAGTTTTGTTTTTCTTTTATTTTTTTTTTTCTTGTTTTAGAACTTTTGTTTGTTTGTTTTTATGGCTGGCTCAGCCTGCCCTGAGGGCAGGGCTGGCGCAGCATATGGTGCCGGGGATCAAACCGAGGTCCCTGCAGCTACCTTCAGGCACTTTAGACCATTGAGCCATCCTGCTGGGCCCCAGGGCTACTTCAAACATTGTCAGGAACATTAATTCCCTGGCTTCTGCTCCTGTGGGATCAGGAGTTCCCTCTCCCAGGGATGAAGGGAGGCAAGTTTTAATAAATACTACAACAACTGTCACTGGCCCACCCTCATCAGAGAAGGGTGTAAGAAATAATGAAGACCTCACCAAGCCTGAACTTCACTGAAGGTTCAGTAATGGCAGGGGCTGAAGGACCTCATAGGGGCCTAGACATACCTGGATGGGTCTGGGTAATCTACCACTGAGAACTGAGGGCTCTGGAGGACTCTCCCAAGCCCAGCTCCAATAGGACAGAATGCATTCCTGGGTCATGCATGAAGTAGCTCATAAGCAGAGTCTAGAGCTGACATTTACCTCTTCCCCACTTGAATTCCAATAGAATCCTACTGCCCTTCTAAAGATCACAAAACATAGCCTACGCCCTATACCCGAGTCTGTACCAAAAGGAGTTCTCTCTCTCTCTCAGCTGTTGGTCTCTCTCACCTCTGGCTGTGCTGTACCTGCTCAGGGCCCCACCACATCCCTGAAGGAACTGTGACACCCCCCCATCCCTAGCATAGTCTGCTATGTCCCTGGCACCTTGCCCCCTGGCAGAGCCCTGGGTCCTAGCCCCCTGGAAGTTCCCTGGCATCCAACTCTGCACCAACACCCTTTGTCTGAGCAGCAGGCAAAAGTTCTCCTAAGCACCTTCTCTCACCATTCTCATCCAGCCTTTATGTACATAGGGAAGGGCCATGGAAACCTACCCCTGGTCCAGCCAAGGGCAATTGTATTTGGTGGTCCCAATGCACACCCTGAGACACAGGAAGGCTAGTATCATGGTGCATTATAAACCAGGTCCAGCATGCATGGCTATGCTGTCCACTGAACCAGAGCTTGCTCCCAAAGTAATAAGGATCCTAGACTCACAGCAGAGACCAACTCTCCTGTGGGGATTGCACAACACCTGTGCCTGCATTGGCACAGCCTGTTACTCCTACCCACTGCCCACCTTTAGCATTTGCTGCACTGTGGCCACTGCCATCCAACTGATCCTCTGCCCCGAGTTTGCTGCCTGCGTCCTGACAGAGGAACCTGGTCACTGCCAGCTCACATTCCCCAGGCCCCTAAAAAAACATGCATGTCATCTTTAGCCCACAGCTAAGGACAAAACAGCAGCCCCAGAGAGCTCCACGCACAAAGGTTCCGGTGAGCCTGCATCCATTTCACTCTATCTCAGGACCGGCTGCTCCTGAGTCAGATCTTCCCTCTGGCCTTCCTGGGATAGTGAAAGCAGAAGGCCTACAGGTACAGGGAAGAATTCAATTCCCTTGGAGATTATGCTTGTTTATGAGGCAGCCAGTACTCCACCCAGGTCAGAGATGGGGCCCTGCATGCCTAGATCCTTACATGCCATCCAATCACTGCTCCTTCAGGAAGCAATGAGACTGACTTAGCTCCACTCACAACGTTTCAGCAGTTAGGAGCTCATGGCGTACTACAGCAGGCCAGGCCCCCACAGACCTGGACACCACAGTGCACAGCTTCTAGAGACACAGGAGGCTGGCCCAGCTATCTGTCCTTAGATAGGCTGTTTTACTGTGGCTACAGGAGCAGGTCAGAAGGGCCTTGGTGAGTCTAGATAGACAGTGCTAACTGTTCCTTCTTGTCCTCTCCTCCAGGAGACCCCACTCAGGTATAGCTGTCACTCCTCCCATATTCTTATTTGCCTGGGCACCCAGGATCACCCTTGCAAGGTTCCCACAGTCATACAGGCTCTCTAAACAGCCAGCCAACAACTGGGGCCGAAATCTGCCACCAGCCTCCTCCCTGAGGCCTGTAGAAGGAGAAACGGGTGAAGCAGACCTGGGGTGTCCCTCTGGGGTTCAGGACAACTCCACAGTTACTTTACCACATTCAGAGTGGGTGATAGGGGCTCTGGGCTTCTCATCCCAGGGTGCTCCAGCAGGACTGAGAGCATACATCTTAGACTTGGCACCAGAGTGAATCTGCCTCTCCCCTATTCAGCTTAGAGAGATTTCAATGCTGTGGAGTAGTACTACCCTTGAAGAACTGTTGCAGGCCTGGAAAAAACCTCTGTAGGTTACAGAACATGGACAGCACACCCTTCAGCCATCATCCACTCTGGTGCCTTCCCTTGCACAGGGCCATACCCTGCTCAGGCTCGGAATGCTCTCCCCTACAAGCCACCAAATGGAAAGCCAAAAGTATGGAGACCAGACGCAGATACCCGTAACAGCCTGACATGCACTGTGGGTCTCAGTGCCAACTCCACAGGAGACATGGAAGCTGGGAAAACCAATAGCATGTGGAGGGGACAGTCCCCCCAACATGGTTGTAGGGATGGCCTTCCAGGAATGCAGGCTCTTTTAGGAAGCTTCACTGCTACAGGCTCTGACAGGGTCCAGCTCACACTGAGCTGAGGGTGAGAACAGGCCAGAGGAATATGTAAGCAAAGGTCTGGCAGAGATGGCATTACACCTGCCATATCCACAGGATGCTGAGCACAATCTCTGATGGTAGTGCCCAGAGAGAACCAGCCTGGCTATCTGTTCCTAAGGTTAATCTTTGTCTTCACCTGGTGGCTAGCTTTTCTGAGCCTTGTCCAAGCCGGGGACACCACAGGATATCATTCGTTGGACTTGGATGTGACTCTCATTCTTTTTTTTAAAAAAATTATTTTTTATTTATTTTTTTCTTGTTTCAGAACCTTTATTTGTGTATTCACTCATTTTTATGGCTGGCTCAGCCCACCCCGAGGGCAGGGCTGGCGCAGCATGTGGTGCCAGGGAATCGAACTGTGGTCCCTGAAGCCACCCAAGCTATCCCAAGCAGGCGCTTTAGACCACTGAGCCATCCCGCTGGGCCCCTGTGATTCTCATTCTTATACCACAAGAAAGGAAAGATAGCAGCAAAGGTCTCACAGAGCTCCAGTTCTCCAAGTGTGCTGTGCATGGAAAGCTGGGACCCCACCAGAGCCGAGGCACTCCAGTGGCTGAGAGAGAGGCAAATGAACGGGAAAGACACACCTGACACAGCCTGCTATAACAGAAAGATGCCCTACCTGGCCTGTAGACTTTCTAGATACTGACAGGACAGTGTGGATCGTGTCAGACCCCAAGGAATTCTGGTTCTGGGAGGGAATGTCAACGCCCCAGTAAATACACAACAGGATAGCCTCAAACTCAGCCCACTGTATGGAGTTAGGATGGCACAGACATGGGAGCACTAGTGATAGGCACCGAATGATAGTACACTAGCTTTCTCAGTGATGCTCCAGCTCCAGGATTGAATGTGTAATCTTGCCTGCCCAATCACTCCACTATCCTCACCCCAGCCATAGGGGATGAAAATCTGTAAGAGACATTGGTTGGAAACAGTGGCTCTACCAGGCCTTTCCATGGATGCTGGAGGCATCCATAGGCATCTCTGGGCTGGAAATGAGCAGTGCTGAGCTATGTTCCTGGTGGGCATGGTCCTGGCAGTGGCCACAGGGCTGGGCCCAACACACCAGGCCCCCTCCTGCAGCCAGTTGCCAAGCTGATGTGCTCACAAGGCCACAATGCCACCCCTCCAGCCCTTCCAGAATTGTCCCAATTACCCCCACAACCACCTTTCTGCTCTGCTCATTCCACTTGGCTGCCTCTGGTATACACAAGCACCAAGATGAGGCTATGGTTTCTACCCTTAAAGGCCAATAGCCACAGAATGCTGAGTTCACATAAATCCTTCATTTTATATATCTATATGCAACAAGAAAACGATGGTCAGGCAACTTTTTTTGGTACCGGGAATCAAACTTAGGACCCTGTGCTTGCTTAGGCAGGTACTGTGCCACTCAGCTGTATCCTGGCCCCAGGCAATATTTTCTAGATGAAAAGAAACAGACAGAAGCAGCTTGGTCCTACAAGGAGCTGGGAAGCCAACTCTGAAGTCCAAGGATGTGATGTTTAACCACTTTTCCCAAACTGGGCCACAGGAAGTTCTCCATGCTGTCACTGATGAACATCAGGACATAGCTCCACAGAGCCCAACACAGGGAACCTGAGGAACTGACGAGCTGTCCTGTTCCAGGTTTCTGTAGCCAAGCTTGTGATAGGCAGTTACTTCCACTATCTCTAGACACCATGACCTGTCTCTCACCAAATGCCTAATAAAGGCTGAGCTACTTATTTCTACTACTGGCTTTTTTCTACTGCTGCACTGATTGGATAAAGATTTCTGAAAATGTAGGCATGAGCAACAGGGAGGTTAGAGACCAAAGCAGAGCAGTTGTGCTAAGCACCAGCAAGAGTGCATACAAGCTGGGGCTAAGTCCTCAAAATGGCTGAGCCTCTAGTTGAGTGGGCTAGAGCAGGACTCGAAGAGTCCTGGCTATGTGCTTGTTTGGGCAAGAAAATGTACTCATTCCAGATATGATGGTCTTATGTCACCTTGTGAGTATGTGTTAGCAGTACATACTGGTGACCATGCTCCTAGTGGAGAATTGGTGCATGAACATAACATATCTTCTGGGATTTTTTTTTTTTTTTTAATAAAAAAGAAAACCTGAACAGGGACTCAGCTTGATGGATAATACTATCAAATTCTGAATGTTTTTTTTCTAAATGTTTTATCAGTGCTAGAAATCCAATCTCTCGGCTAGCACTTAACATCACAACATCAACTGGGTTAAATTCATTCAGTAGCCCCTTTAAAGAGTCATTTCCTTGCAATGAGAAAAGACCCTGCTCTATGGCTTTTGGAATCCACAGCAAAGACTCCAAATGAAAACAGTGTCAAATAGCCACAAGAGATGACATGCAAGGCAGCTACAACTTGCCTCTCTCCTTGTACCATAAGCTTAATCTACACCATACCCCTGCCAATCTTCAGGGTTTCAGCACACAGCCTCACCTTAAGTGTGCACTGAGTTAGAGGAGCAGAGGTCAAGGGGCTGCCTCTGGCCAGAGCTGGTCAGCACTAGGCCTGGATCCCCTGTAACGCCAGCCTCACCCATTCTGTGGTCAGTGGCTCTCGCTATCTGATGTTACAGCCCTAACTGCCTATCACCACAAGGAACATTTCGAGCTTCAAATCCCAAGATCCATTTCCTGGGCTAAGGACTGAGAGAGCCAAAAAGCTGGTGATTTGCAGGATATTTAGTGTTTGAACTACACTAGGATCTAAGTGGATTTTTCCCCCACTTCCTCTCAACTCCCAACATTTCCCCACTTAATCAGTCACAGCTGGGAACAGACATGGGCAGCAGAAATAGGGGCCAGGGTATGACAAGCTCTAGTAGGCCAGCCAGGCCAAAAGAGAACGTGATTGTTTATTTGGAATGGCTGTGCCTTGCCTACTGGGGCATTTAAGCGGTCAGATGTGTCTAAGTCCATTAATGAAATCCAACAGGGATGTCACTGCGTTTGTGAAGCGGGCCAACAGTGACATCCTCATGTCCAATAGGCATGGCCACCGACTACTGCTAAAGGAGGGCAGGGGTGAGAGGTCAAAAGAGCTGAGCCTTGGGGACTTCTGAAATAGGTATCTGCACCAGAGGGGCTCCACAGGACATACCAGCATGCCCACAAGGCTGCCCAGGAGACAGTTTCTGGGTTCTGAGGAAGGAGAGATGCTACTAGCCTCGTGTCTGGAGTTGGAAATGTCCCTTCAAAGCTTGACTTTCCTGCCATCTTGTTGTTCTGTGTTCACAAGCTTGAGTCACTGAAGCCTCTGAATGCTAAAATGGTGCCAGGAACTGCAGTGACTCTTCCCTAGAGAGCCAAAGCCCACTCCCAGGATCATAAAGACAAGGCTTCTTTCTGATTGCAGTCCTTCCCATCCAAAAGCCATATGTTTCCTAAGCCTCCCTAACAACTTGCTACAAAACTTGACAACAACAGAAACCTCTCCCCACCTACTTGTGGGCAGGGCTGGTCCCCCTGGAGCTCTAAAGGAGGATCAGCTCCAGGCCTCATTCCTGGCTTCTGGTGGCCACTAGCACCATTGCCTTTCTTGACTTGAAGCACCAGGATGTCATCATCTGCCTGTCTGCCTGGATATGAACTCTCTCTGGGAATAACTGTCTCTTCTTCCCCTTACCAAGTGTCAAAGATAGGTGCCCACCCTAATCCAGGACGACCTCATCTTGGGTCCTTACCTTAATCATATCTGCAAAAGACCCTTACTCCAAAAAGGTCACATTCTGAGGTTCTAGATGGCCTTTTCTTTTAGAAAAGAGGCCACAATTCAACACATTATAATTCACTCACTGATTCTTAGAACTTCATATCTATGTCCCACATGCAAAATAAAAACTCATACCACTCAATGTCTCCAAAATCTCATCCATTACAGCATTAACTATGTTCAAAATCTCACTGAAAAAAGTTTAGGAAAGTTTCTAATCTCATCATGTAAATCACCTAACCAGGCATAGGTGCTGCCTATCATCTATCTTGGGGAAAAATGCCTCTCCATCTGTGCACCTAGAAATCAAGTCATCTGCTTCCAAACTATAATGCTGAGATAAGCAGACAGACATTCCACTCCAAGAAGAACAGAGTAAAGGAATACAGGGGCCATGGGTCCCAAGCAAGTTTACAGCCCAGCAGAGCAAAATTCAATTCAGTTTAAGACCTGAGACTGACCTTCTGTGGTCTGATTCTCTTCCCTCTGGGTAAACAAAGGCTCTGGCTCCACAGGCCTGGGCCTCCAAACTCATTCTATAGCCTTGGCTAATAGCTCTGGGGCGCCATGTAGGCTCATCCATGGGTGTGTGTGTGTGGGGGGGTGACTGGGGATGGAACTTGGGGCACTCACACTGAGCTATATCCCCAGCCCTCTTTAAAAATTTTTAAATTTTAAAGAATTTTTTTTAATTTTAAGATTTTTAAAAAAATCTCTCCCTAAGTTGCTCAGAGTAGACTCAAACTTACAATTTTCTTTCTTTCTTTATTTTTTTTAAACTTGCAATTTTCAGTGGTGAAGCTTCTATCTTGTGTGTCCTTTGAAACAGGATAGAGACTAAGACAACCCCCCCAAAAAACTCCAAGTGCCAGTTCTTTTTTGCTACTAATTTCTCCCTCAAGCCCTTCTTTCCCCTTACATTTGGCTATAAGAAGCAAGGCTGCATCTTCCACCCTTTGACTGACAACCTCCTTGGATAAATACCCTTACAGCTCCTACTTTTCTTGACCAGTAAATCAGTGGACCAGACAAAAGTGGATGCCAAGAGGGCTGCACAGTTGGCTGGGAGAAAACAGCAAGAAGGGATAAAATTTGTATCTGCCAAGCACTTGTTATGTATGCAGGGTCAGTAACCAGGAGTGACGAGCACATTCCACCTCTACGGATGAAAAGGGCAGCCACTAAGCTTAGGGCACATTCTCCCTCAGATGTACCAGACTGTTCACTCAGCACCGTCTGCCTCAGGTCTGCCTCAGTTCTCCTCATGCCACTGCAGCCACTATCCCTCTGTCCAAGACTTCTTCTTCCCTCAACAGCCTCTGGAACCCTGGTTCAGTCTATGCCTCACCCCTCTGACATCTTGCTCCTACTCCCAGCTCCTCCCCGCAGGCTGTCCTGGATTTCCTAGGGGACAAGGGACACTGGGTCAGGGTGGTCCCCACAGGTCTGCTGGAGGAACACAAGGACTATCAGGAAATTAGCACTGATAAGTTTTCTGCTCCAACTAAGAATCACTGCACACTCACAACTGTAATCTTATTTCTGTTAAATATAAATTTAGTTTATTTTCATGGTTTTATGCTTTATTTTCTAAGATTTATAGATTTAGCTCTTGGCTTAAAATGATTTATGTGGTCTTCACCCTGGGTCTTCAGAGAAGGATCTAAGAGGGCATAGAGGAGGGGTTATTACCAACTATGGGGCAGAACTAACAATGGGGAAGGGCAAAGCCTTGCCACCCACTCCTCCTGCCACACCCACAGGGCTGTGAAACCTGGCAGGAGTCTCTTTTTCTTTTTCTGGTTGGTCTTTCCTTGTCAGGAGATTCCCCGAACACCTTTAGACCACACAGGAGGAAACAACAGCCACAGCATAGTCAAGAGAACGGGGAGACTGAGACTTCCTTCACGTGAAAGAGTCCTGTTTTTTTTTTTTTTTTTTTTTTTTGTCTTTTTGAGACAGGGTCTCGCTATGCAGTTGAGGCTGGCCTTGAGCTCACTTTTGTAGCCCAGGCTGGTCTCGAACAAGAGTCCTGTTTTTTCCTGTCCTCCAATGCATATCCTTGCCCTAGGTCCACACACAAGGCCTGACAGCCACAGCCCTTTCTCCTTCCCTTGCAATGGGCAGGCACTGCTATCACTGCCTTCCTGCTCCAATGCATAGATCATTTTCTGTGTCTGTTTGGCTGGGCCATGATGCCCAGCTACGTGTTCAGAGATTATCCCGAGGGTTTCAGTGCAGGTTTTTGTGTGTAAAGTTAACATGTAAATCAGTGGATTTTCACAGCACATTTCTCCTTGTAGAGGAAGGAATCAGCCAGGAGACAGCCTTCCAACTGCACCTCCACTAGCACCTCCAGATTCCCACCCTGCCCTGACAATTTTAGAACTCCAGGCTCCCTAACCACGAGAGCCAATTCTATAAAGCACACATCTTTCCACACAACTACACCTGTGGATCACCTGGGCAATTGATCAAGACACTCAGAATACAGATATCAAGGTATTTGTAGATCCCTATCCTGAGAGCTCTGTGTTTACCACTGGTCTTGTTCTCCAGAGAACTGGACAGACAATCTGCTTTGGCCCAGCAACCCAGGCAGCTGCTCCAATCAGTACCCATGCTGAGCCCACTAGCCCAGGGCTGGTGGGCAATTTGGCACTTCCTGCAGCTGCCACTGCCTCTGGCCTGGGCCTTCTCAAGGACTGCAGAACTGGCCTGGCTCAGCTCCTGACAAGTCCTCACTCCCACCTTTTCCTTCTGAAGTGGGAGAGAAGTGGGGAGACTACTACTCCCTGGACCTTTAAAATGCACCTATTAAAAAATCTTCTGTAGAGGTACCTATCAAGATCTTTTAAGTGAAGGCCAGGCCACAGCACAGGCAGTGGGGACAATAGTAAGGCCCTAGATGTCCATCCTCCTATGGGCTTAGTGGGATGATATGGTATATGCCACAGCCAAAGGGAGTAAGAGATGACCTGAATTTCTCCTTCAGTGAATGACACTGAGAGTCACCAAATTGAAGCTGTGCTTCATTTTTAGGGGGAGCTGGGCTATGGCTCAGTGGTATAAGTACTTGCCTAGCAAGTACAAGGTCCTGAATTCAATCCCCAGTACCAAGGGGGGGGGAAGAGGAGGAGGAGAAGGAAGAGGAAGAGGAGGAAGAAGAGGAGCAGGAAGAGTAGGAGGAAGAGGAAGAAAAGGAGGAAGAAGAGAAAGAGGAGGAAGAAAAAGTACCCAGAAATGACCTCATGCATATGCCCATCCTGCCACGGGTGTGTGTGTGTGTGTGTGTGTGTGTGTGTGTGTGTGTGTGTCTCCTTGGGGCTCCTGAGTGTTGCCTGTGCGACCTCAAGGCCACCTCACTTTCTGGAGCCTCGGTGTCTTATTCATGTAAAGAATACCTACTCCAAACTCTCATGGGACATCACCATACAGGACACCTGGGAAAGAGAGGAGCTATTCAGCCAGTTGGGCCCAAGAGTAGGGCAACAGGTGTGAGCATAATAGAGCAGGAAGGATGGCAGGGCCCTGGTGAGCCATAAAGTACAGGGGTAGCTTGGGCAGCAGAGGCAGCACAGGCAGCAAAGAGACTGTCCCCTGCCTTGCTGCAAGAGAGGAAAGCAGAAAAGAAAGACAACATGAGACTGACCTTGAGGGCAGGAATCTCCACGTTGTCGCCAAGGCTGATGGAGCCTGAAAGGATGGTCCCAGTCATCACTGTGCCTTGGCCTTTGATGGAGAAACAGTGGTCCACAGACATGAGGAAGGGGCCTGAGGGGTCTCTTGTCGGGATGGAAATCTGGGACTTCAGGAGCTAGAAGAGAGAAGCTGGTGCTACAGACAGTTGGGCAAAGGGCAGAGGGAATAAAAGTGTGGCCATGTGGCCAGACAGCATTCATCAAGGCTACTAAAGTGAGGCCTGGCTGGGAGTGCTGTGTCCTGGAAAGCTGGTCAGAGCTAGTAGCCCATTCCCAACTGAGCTCCAAGCTTCTGCTGGGCTCCTGTTCCCTCTGTTCTGCCATCCCAGGCCCCTAATGGCACTCCTATGAAGTCTCCACAGCTGCACAGACAGCTGTCATGGGGGCTCTTAAGGCCTAGAAGACTTAAGGTCCCACAGCACATGGTCCTCAGCTCTCCATCCCCTATCCCACCCCACCCCAGGATGGAACCTCACCAGCTACCTCTTCCCTCTCTGGAAAGCTGTTCCTGTACATTGCACCCCACTCCACCCCACCACAGTGACAGCGCTGGTGTGTGCATTTCTCTGTTTCCCATGAGGATTCTAGGTATCTATGTAGCTGCAGTGACCAGAAAAAAGGACAAATGAGGGACAAGGGGATGCGAGGAGGGAGGAGGAAGGAAGGTGAGCCCCAGGGGTGCTGCCTGGGCCTTAAGATCCAGGACAAGAGCTGTGCAGGGTGACCTAGAGCCTTTCCACCACTTTGCTGGCCCCAGCCAGGAGAGAGGGCTGGTCTAGAGTCTCCATGGCCCTGTTCCTACTTTTCTTCTCCCCGACTGACTTCCCACATACTTCAGCCAGCCAGTTTTTTTTCTCAGGGATCTACACTCTTGAGATGTTGCCAGAGCTGATTACCATTACCCAAGTGAACACAAACATTTCATTAGGACTTCCCTTGTGCTACTTTCTGACTTCAGAACAGGCTGTCAAAAAAAGTGTTGGGAGGTAAGTGGGGGAGAGGTCTCTTAAAGGAGAGGACAAATATCACTCAGAGGCATTTTTTTTGTGTGTGTGAATTTTGCTTATAAAAGACAATAGTTCCCAGCTCCTATACAAGTGTGCTCTGGAGCTAAGCAAGAGGTAACAAAAGACTCACAAAAACATTTGGTTTACAAGGCTGGCCAGATCACCTCTGTGTGAATCACAGAGGCCACATCTGACCTTGGGTCTGTGGGTCCAAGTTCAAAAGGACCATGAAGCTGACCCTAACAATCAGCCTTCACTGAACATGCTATGAGAGATGGGCCAGGGGATTAAGGCTGTCTGAGTATCAGGTGCTTCTCTGCTGAGGCGGGGATAAACTGGGTACTGCAGGATGGCTGTGGATATTAGCGATCACCAGCTCAAGCCTCTGCCATAGCAAGCACAGGTAAACCAGTTAACCATCTCCATAACCCCCAGGGACAGTGCATCTGTCTCCCCTCCTTTACCAGTGAGGATTCAGAGGCAAAGGAAACAGACAGCAGGTGGTAGGAGAGCAGGTAAGTGAGCCAGGCTGGAATACAGTGCCAGACACTCAGGTGCCCCTGGCCCTCTGAGCACTCACAGAGGAGCTCCTCAGGCTCCACCCTCACTGACATCCTCATGTACCCACCAGCATTCTACATAGCCCTCCTGTTGGCTGCCATGGGCAGTGCATCCGCCACTGCAGTCAAATCTGGATAAGCAATCTGGGCTTCACCAGAGACGCTAGCACAATCTGAGGACAGAAATGGGGGACAGAGACCTAGGGCTCCAGTGCTGGGCACTGCTTCATCCAGGTGGAGGCAGTGACAAGAAGGAAAAGATGATCAGGTATAGTGGCACACATCTGTGATCCCAGCACTCAGGAGGCTGAGGTAAAAGGATCACTGTGAGTTTGAGACCAGTCCAGGCTACAAAAGTAAACTCAAGGCCAGCCTGAACTTCAGGGTGAGAACCTGTCTCAAAAAGATTAAGAGAGAAGCCGGGCGTGGTGGCACATGCCTGTAATCCCAGCACTCGGGAGGCTGAGTCAGGAGGATTGGTGCGAGTTCGAGACCAGCCTGGGCTACAAAAGTGAGCTCAGGACCAGCCTCAACTGCATAGTGAGACCCTGTCTCAAAAAGACAAAAAAAAAAAAAAAAAAAAAAAAAAAAAAAAAAAAAAAAAGATTAAGAGAGAGAGAGAGAGAGAGAGAGAGAGAGAGAGAGAGGCCTCCTCAGAGCCTTGGGATGTGAGGCCTGAGGGTTCTGTCCTGGTTGCTCTTTCTGTGGGAGGTAAAGTCTTTGTTCTTTCCCATGAGCAGGGAAGTGAAGGGAGCCAACCAATTCTCAAGAAGGGAACTGCTCCTCCCCTCTTCAGGGCAAGGAGGCCATAGAAGCCTGCCCAAGCGGAATGGAATTAGGGCAACCTGGGTTCAAACAGACAATACCTCAATGAGTTCTGAGATTCCCTGTGGGGCTTCAGTTTCAGGGGCCTCTGGTCCTCCAGGTTTGGCTGCTACAGGTATAATCGGAGCATCTCGGAACCTGCAAAAGTAAAGCAAACACCAACTCAGAATGCTAGCATGAGCACAGAGTACACCTGTGCAGCCTCTACAAGCCACCAGGCAGGATTTGCATCTGTCCTTCCACCCTGCCAAGCCCACTTGAAGGTGGCACCACTGCCATCACATACTCAGCAGAGGACTTCGGGTCTTAGGGAGAGGCCTGACCCTGGGACACTAAGAAACCTTCTATATCTTTAACTTCATCTCGGAGATTTCTGAAGGAAGCAGCAGTGGCTGGTGCCAGCAAACTCGATAGATGTACTCAAAAGGCCCCCAAAATGATGCTTAATAGCAGCACTCAGCCTCCCCAAGGAGATTCTAATAAGGTGGGCAACATTTCCACTTCAAAACAGCACAACCGTAACACTGTTTAAAAAAAAGACAAGAAAAAAATATTCCATAATCGTATCATTATGCTTCTCTCATGAGGCACCAAGGTGTATGTTTTTTCCCCCTATTTTCCTACTTCTGATATTTTACACAAAATATTTCATGTGCTATTCCTCACAGACCTAGAAAAAAGTCCTAAAATCCATATGCAGCCAGAAGGTATCTAGAATTACCAAAGCAATGCTGGGCACAGAGCAAAGCAAAAGGCATCAAAACTCTAGGCTTTGAGTTATATTACAATGCTACAGTGATAATAACTGCATGAAACTGATACAAAGACAGACACATGGATCAGTAGGACAGAACAGAGGATCCAGAAACAATTTTTGACATGGGGACAAAATGCACACTAAAGGAAAAATAGCTACTTTAATAAATGGTGCTGGAAAAACTGACAATCCACAGACAGAAGACTGAATATAAAGCCATATCTTGCACCATGTATTTAACTAAAATCAAAGTGGATAAAAGATCTAAACATTAGAACGGAAACATTTAGCCTACTGGAAGATAAGATAGGTAAAAATCTTGAAGACATAGATATAGGTAAGGACTTTCTGAACAGAACACCAATAGCACAAGAAATAATATCAACAATCAACAAATAGGATCATATCAAATTAAAAATCTTCTGCACAGCAAGCAAACAACAGAACGAAAGGACAACCTACACAATGGAAAAAATTTTGCTAGCTGTTCCTCAGAGGACTCATATCTAGGATATATAAAGAACTCAAAAAAAAAAAAAAAACCTCAGAACCTCACACCAAATAAAAGACACAGTCAATACACAGCCCACTGAAATTAACAGACCTTTGTCAACCGAAGTTCAAATAGCCAATAAGCATAAGAAAAACTGTTCAACACCTCTGCACATTAGAGAAATATAAATACAGAAATTCTATTGTACTTCTGAAAGAATGGCTATCATTAAGAAATTGAATAACAACAAATACTGGAGGGGCCAGCTAGATGGTTCAGTGGTCTAAAGCACCTGCTTAGGAAAGCTTAGGCAACCACAGTGACCATGGTTCGATTCCTGGCACCACATGCTGCACCAGTCCCACCACCAGCGCAGGCTGAGCAGGCCACAATTTAAAAAAAAACAACAACACAGAAAAGCTGCAGGGAAAAAGGAACCCCTCTATCTTACTGGTAGAGATGTAAACCAGTACAATCACTACGGAAATCAGTATGGAGATTCCTCAAAAAATTGAAACTAGAAATCCCACTTGACCCAGCTATTCCCTTTCCATATCTTTCTAAAAGAGTTAAAGATATATTACAGGGACCTATGCATACCCATGCTTATAGTAGCATATTTCATAAGTGTTGAATCTTGGGTGTGGCCTATAAGTCTACCAACTGACAAACGGATAAAGAAAATGCAGTATTTACACAAAATAGAGTACTACTCTGCCAGAAAGGAGGATAAACTTGAGTCATCTGTAGGAAAATAGATGCACTTTGAGACCTTAATGTTAAGTAAAATAAATCAGATACACAAGGGTAAACACTGCATAAAGAAAAGTATAAGTAAACAAAGAGCAAAATAAAAGACTGATATTAGGAAACAGGAAGATAGATCTTTTGCAAATGAGGGGGAAACTAGGACATGGGATGGGGCATGGTGAGAAAGGTGATGAAAAAATAATTGAAGTGTATGATGCCTCTGCATGAATTCCCCAGAGGAATGCAATCATCATGCACTGCAAATGTAGATTAATAAGTAATAAAAAGTGAAAATTTTTTTTATTATTTCACATGCTATAGTAGGCATACAACTTAATATCCAAATAAATAAAAATTAAATATCCAGCCAACTTATTTACCATCATGTCAACAGAGAATTTTCTCTTGAATGGCAATAAAGACAAAAACAGTAACTACATACTTGGCCAAGCATGTGACATGGAGTCCTTCATTTAAGCCTCATCACACTACTGTGGTGTTGTGGTTGCCTTATGGAGGAGAAAATGAGCTGTTCATTAGAGAAGCTAAACAACTTGCTCCACATTGTGGGTTACACCCCCTCAGAGCCAGTTTTGAATTCAGTTCTTCCAAGTGTGATGGCAGAGTTCACAATCTCATGTGGCACACCTGCTTCTGGGCTTCCTTTTCATTCTTGAAAACTAGCTAACAATGTAACCCCAAATTTCCACTAAAGTTACTTATTTATAGTATTCTACCATTTATAAATGTTAACTGATAAACTTGTTAGAGACAAGTAAGTTTTTCTTTTGTCTCTTGGCTTTGGGATGCTTTTAACAAGATATAACCCTAGCCTGAGCACACACGGACACAAGTACCAATAGCCAAAAAGCCTCTCCTCCCTCAAACTGATGAGAGCACTGTTAGATGGATCCCATCAGCCTTCTCTGAACTCTGGAACTGGCAAAAGGCTGAGATGTCCACAGAGTTCCCCTGAGACAGATGGCTGAGTCCTGGTAAGAATAGGCAAAACTTGGGACATGTTACCCTGTTGCTCGCATCTCCTCAACTCTGAATAGTTCTTGAAAGCCAAGTTCCACAACCACAGTAAAAGCAGTAGCTGCAGGCACCAGGGGTCAGCACTGATTTGAGTTCCTTCAAAGCCCTTGCCCTACAGATGTCACTATTCTTCCAGCTGGGTGGCTCCTTGGAAGACACCATCAGTAAGGCTGCCTCTGTTTAACCTGTTGTGGAGTTGCCCAACAGCTTCTCCAAACAGCTTTGTCTCTGAGGAAGCACTGAAGATAACCTGAGGCAGTTAACATCAACAAGATAGAATGTAGCAGTTCAAGCAAATAAAGCTTCAACAGAAAAGCCAGGACTGAGCTGTCCCTGGAGCATGTGGGAAACCATGCTCTGGCTCGATTAGGGCCTAGCTTATCCTTTGGCTCACCTCAAGGCTCTCTGCAAGCAGGAACTAAAGCTCAGGTAGAGCTGTCAGCTGCCTGTGTGAATACTAGCAACATGGCCCAACATGCATGTAGAGCCCCTTGACCAGAAAACACATTGATCAGGCATGGAGGGAGTCTTTGTCCAGTTAGCTGGCCACTAATAACCAGACAGACATTTCAGGGGTCAACTATGACAATGAACACAGATTCACACCATTCGTTCAGAACAGTGACTAAACAAACTGTAACAATGAACTACTGGAGGAGGTCTGACTTCCAGAATGGTCAAATTATTTTTAAAGGTTCAGGTTTCAACAGAAATGTATAGCATCTGCAAAGAAACACTGAAATAGATTAAAGATCTAAATACTAAAAGAGAAACATTAAATCTCCTGGAAGAGCAAGTGGGAGAAAATCTTGACATTGGGGTAGGGAAAAAAATTCATGGACAAAAATCAAAATGCAGGGCCCGGCGGGATGGCTCAGTGGTCTAAAGCGCCTGCTTGGGAAAGCTTGGGCGGCTTCGAGGACCGTGGTTCGATCCCCAGCACCGCATGCTGCGCCAGCCCTGCCCTGGGGGCGGGCTGAGCCAGCCATAGAAATGAGTGAATAAACAAATAAAGGTTCCGAAACAAAAATAAATAAATAAAATCAAAATCAAAATGCACGTTTAACACTTGAAAACATCAACAAATGGGACCTCCTCCAGCTAAGAAGGTTTTGCACATCAAAAGAAATTATCAACAGAGCGGAAAGACAACCTACAAATTTCGAAAAGATTTTACTAATAAGAACTCAGACAAAGGTCTTCTATCTAGAATCTATAAAGAACTGAAAACTGGGCCCAACAGGATGGCTCAGTGCCTGCAGGCGGCTGCAGGGACCGCAGTTCGATCCCTGGCACCACATGCTGCGCCAGCCCTGCCCTTAGGGCAGGCTGAGCCGGCCATAAAAAATAAATAAACAAACAAACCAAAGTTCTGAAACAAGAAAAAAAAAAATGGGCCCGGCAGGATGGCTCAGTGGTCTAAAGCGCCTGCTTAGGAAAGCTTGGGCAGCTGCAGGGACCGCGGTTCAATCCCCGGTACCACATGCTGTGCCAGCCCTGCCCTCAGGGCAGGTTGAGTGGGCCATAAAAAATAAATAAATAAACAAACAAACAAACAAAAGTTCTGAAACAAGAAAAAAAAAATAAAATAAAAATAAAAAATTCTTTTAAAAAAAAAGAACTGAAAACCATTTAGGGTCCCAAAACTCAAAGACCCAATCCAAAAATGGGCATCTGAGATGAACACACGCTTCTCAGAGAAAGAAATTCAACAAGCCTATAAAAATACATGAAGAAACGCTCCACATCACTAACCATCTGTGAAATGCAAACTAAAACAACACTTAGATACTATCTTACCCCAGAAAGAATGGCTATCATAAAGAAATCAATCAGCAATAAATGCTGGAGAGGCTGTGGAGGAAAAGAACACTTCTCCACTGCTGGTGGGAATGTAGATTGGTGCAACCATTATGGAAAGTGGTGTGGAGTCTCCTTAAAAAACTAGAACTGGGGCCAGTGAGATGGCTCAGTGGTCTAAAGCGCCTGTGGAAGAAACTTAAGGCCAGCGCTGTGACTGCTCCTCTATCCCTGGCACCACATGCTGTGCACCCCCACCCCAGGGCGGGCTGAGCCAGCCATAACACAAACAAATAAATGAAGTTTAAGAGAAATAAATTTTAAAATCTTTAAAAAAAAAACAAAAAAAAAAAAACTAGAACTGGAAATCCCGTCCAATCCAGCTATCCCCCTATTGGGAATTTTCCCAGAAGAACTGAAAACATCATACCATAGTGATATCTGTGCACCTATGTTTATAGCAGCGTAATTTGTAATAGCCAAATCTTGGAAACAACCAAAATGCTCATCATTTGAAGAATGGTTAAAAAAGATGTGGTATTTTTATACAATGGAATATTACTCAGCTAATAAAGAATGATAAAGTGGAAGACTTTATATATAAATGGATGTATATTGAGCATATACTCATAAGTGAAATAAACCAGACCTACATTTGTAAATATCATATAGTCGCCCTAGTATAAGAAATCTCAAGAAGAAATAAAAATGGAAAGGTGTAACACAGCTGAATGGAAATCAAGATTTTTGAAGCAACACTAAAACTGTATGCTTGGAATGCATGTCATTTGGGACTTTCAGATGTGTGCTGCTTCTATTGTAAACTCAGTACTGCTATACTCTCTCTCAAGTAAATGACTGGTTAAGAGAAAGATAAAAAAAAAAGGGTATTAATTGAGAATAAGAGACTAGGCAAAATACCATAGGCTTGACAGGCTACAATTTTGTACATCTTTAGATTTCTAAATGTTTGTGTAAAAAATGTGTGACTGCTATTATTACAATCTGTAGAGATTAGAATATCAACAACTGAAGGAAAATACCAATGTCAAGCTAAGTCTAAGATGTATGATATTTAGAAAGGCAGTGAAAGGGGCCAGGGAGATAGGTCCGTGGTACAAGTGCCTGCCTGGCAAGTGCAAGCTCGTGAGTTCAAACCCTGCCTGGTCCCGCAAAAAAATAAATAAATAAATAAATGAATAAATAGAAAGGCAGTGAGGTTGAGCTCAATTACCTATGTTATGAAGTAATTGTATCATGAAGCTTTTCTGCTGGAGGGTTGAGAATGTAAGTTAACAGACCAAAAATTGGAGAAAAAGAAGAGCTATGAGGATAGCCATCATTTTGGCTCTAGCCCCTCAAGGTCAGTGAGGACTCAGGACATAAGAGAATCTGTGCTGTAATATCCTATAACTCAAGGGTTTCCCAAATTTTCTGGTCGAGGAGATTATGGGATCTCAGAGGAAAGGAATAAGTGAAGTATAGTGTGCCTAGGGAGAGTCACTTGGGGAGAAAACCTTCTCTCAGGTTTTCACAGAGAGCAAACTGGTTAAGCAATGGCTGTGACTTGTCCCAATGGCTGACACTAACAACAGTTTTACAAAGCACTGCATATGGTTATAAAATTAATCCTGAGGGGATTTGACCCTGGACAGTACAAATGATGAAAGTTTTGTTAGACAGGTCTTGCTCTAGTTTACACTTGATCACCCAGCAGAAAAGCTTAATTATGAGGCATAAAACACAGAGCTAGATTAGTACAATGAGCTGTAAGAGGCTTAAATCAACAGCCCTCAACATTGCCAGTTTCACCAGTAACCCACTGCAATTATGAAACACTGGACTATGTAAACAACTACTTCCTCCTAGTTAAAAGAAAATTTTTTCTTCTCTTCTCCCCCCCGCCCTTTTGGAACCAATATCGATTAGAAAATTTGTCACATCTGCACCCTATGCTCTGTATAACATTTGTCAGGACAACAACATGCAGTGTCTCAACTATTGCGAATGTGCTGCTAACATGTTTTGATACTCTCATATTGTTATCGCTTATTAAAAGTAATAAAATTTTGGCTGGGGAGATAGTTCAGTGGAGTAAGTGCCTGCCTGGCAAGTGCACAATACCCCCACCCACCAAAAAAAAAAAAAGCAAATACTTGTTAAAAGTAATAAAAATTAAAAAAAAAAAAAAAAAAGAAAGAAACAAGGGTATGGCCCATATGTGAGAAGAAAGTTAAAAGAAAGTGATCCTGAGGAAGCCCTACTAGATAAAGACTTCAAACCAGCTATTTTCAAAAGTAAAGGAGTCAGGCCTGGTGGTGTACACCTGTAATCCCAGCACCCAGGAGGCTAAAGCAGGAGGATCAGTATGAATTTGAGGCTAGCTTGGGCAACATAGTGAGATTCTGTCTCAAAAAAAAAAAAAAAAACCTCTTCTAGAGATGTCCTATGAAAATGGTTTGTACTCTCTTGACCCAGAAAAGCCACAAAATCATGCAAATCAAGAGGTTCAAATCTTTGTGTTCACTTTAAGAATACACGTGAAACTGCCCAGTACATCAAGGGTATGCATATCTGAAAAGGCCACCAAGTATCTCAAGGATGTCACATTAAAGAAGCAGTGTGTACCATTCTGATGTTACAATGGTGGAGTTGGTAGGTGTGCCCAGGCCAAACAGTAGGACTGGACGCAGGGTTGATGGCCAAAAAGAGTGCTGAATTTTTGCTACACATGCTTAAAAATGCAGACAGTAATGCTGAACTTAAGGGTTTAGATGTGGATTCTCTGGTTACTTAACATATCCAGGTGAACAAAGCACCCAAAATGCGCCACAGTACTTATAGAACTCATGGCTGGATTAACCAATACATAAGCTCTCCCTGCCATATTGAGATGATCCTTACTGAAAAGGAATAAATTATTCCTAAACCAGAGGAGGAGGTTGCACAGAAGAAAAAGTTATCCCAGAAGAAACTGAAGAAACAAAAACTTATGGCACGAGAATAAATTAAGCATAAAATAAATGCAAATAAAATTAATGTTGTTGGCTATTATTAAAAAAAAAGTTAAAAAATTTTGTCTAAAGAGTACAAGAACAGAGCCGGTCAGATGGTTTAGCAGTCTAAAGTGCCTGCTTAGGAAAGGCAACCACAGGGACCTTGGTTTGATCCCTGGCACCACATGCGGCACCACTAGTCCCACCCTCAGGGCAGGCTGAGCTGGCCATAAAAGAAGAAAAAGAATATAAGAACAAATGACAGGATTTGTCTCATCAAACAGAGAAAAGGGGAAGTGTTTTTAAAGATATAAGACATATAAATTCTAGAGTTGAAAATATAATAACTGAAATGAAAACTGGGACTCAGCAGCAGATCTGAGCAGGAAGAATCAATGAGCTTGCAAAGAGGCCAGTAGGATGTGCTTCACAGACACAAGATGCCATCAAGAAAACAGCAAAGGCCTATGGAGTTTCTACAGGCAGTGGGAGAAGTGACAGTGTAAAACGCTGCACATCTGGGAAAATATTACACAGCACATCTGCAGCACTCACCAGGCTCCAAGCAGGATAAACTCAAGAGTCACACCTACACATGTCACAGCCTGTTGGGCCAAGACAAGGAGAGAATCCCAAAACATCCTAAAAGAAGGGGCTGTGTCTATACACAGAAAGCCACAGTAGAAGACAGCTGGCTTCTCAGGAGAAACCATGGAGGATAGAAGGGGACAGAATGGCAACAGCAAAGGCTTGAAAGTTCAAAGAAAATAAATTCTATCAACCAAGAAGCCCACACCCAGCAGAAAACTGCACTCTTCAAATGGAATTACAAGCAACCCTAGGCCTAAAAAGAACTAAAAGCAGACTAAAACAAAAACAGTACATGTCTAACACATTCACAGCACACCGTTGATGGCAGCCAAGATGAAGACAGCTCAGAGGTCCATCACAGAAGCTGGTGTGTTCTACACTGCCAGCCCAGGAAGGAATGTGATACTGAAGCTTCGGTGTGTACGAACTGAAAAAACACCCTGTTAAGGAAGAGGCATCAGGAGGTTCCTTGGGAACCTGGATGAGTAGTTCTCAGGTTAGTAGGCAGAATAGGGCAGCAGCAGCATGGAGGGTGGAGAGTTGCCTTTCAGACCAGGATATCTGTGTAAGTCTTACAAATGGAAAAGGGGAAATCTAGGAGATGTGCTTAGGTCTTTTTTTTTAAAAAATGTATTTTCTAGGGCTCGGGATTTAACTCAGAGGCATAAGCACCTGCCTAGCAAGCACAGGGTCCTGAGTTCAAACCGCTGTACCGCAAAAATAAATAAATAAATAATATATATATATTCTCATTTAATTTGTATATCCTTGCTAACAAACACTTAATGTTGACCACTCCCAGCTGCTGCTTACTTCTGGTATGCACTTCTGGGAGCTGCCTCTGCTTTACTCTCTTGTGGACAGGTAGTGCCACCTCATCTACTCATCCCAGAACTCCTGAGAACCTCTCTGTGCCTGATAAAGGATGAGATGTAGAAGGAGTGAGGGAAAGGACTCTTAGAGGCCTGGGCAGCACCTCCTCCCACTGTATTACAGGGGCTCTGGTAGCTGTTCAAGCCATACAGCCAGAGAGTAGGAAACTGACAAAAAGCCACCTCTGTGGTTATCTCTACTCAACAAAGTCAGGAGACAGTACTTCATCTGCCCAGGCTGGAGAAGGCTATGTGCCACTGGTACCTGTCACAAGTAAGAGTGGAACCCTCCACTGCATGTTACATCCAAGACATTGATTAACAAGAATTTTCTACTTCCTCAACCAACCTGTACCTGGTACCCCATGAGTAGAGCCCACAAAGGGCATAGTTTGAGGCTCATTGGCTATGCAGAAGAGGCTACTTTCTAACTTCTGCCCCTGTCAGCTAACCTTTATGTGAAACAGACATGTTGGTACTGCCACCAACTTGGCAATGTCAGTTATTATTAGTGTTGCCATAGCAACATAATTTAATTTAGCATTATAAAGCAACCATATGAAATTGCTATTTCTATCAAAACTAAGTTGAATGTCTTGGAAAGACATGATAAAAGCAAATTTTAGAAGCTAGTATAAAATTAGCTCTGGATTAAAAGAAAACATAATAGACTCAATGGGCAGGCTATGTGAAAATATGGAACAATTCTGTACTCAGACTGCCTTGCGAGTCCTGCTTCACTATTTAAGAAATGGAAATATACATACTGCACTAGGCAGTGGTTAACCATTCAAGAAAACTCAGAGCTCTAGTCAATGGGAGAATGTGTAAGAAAAGACAGGCTGAACAGGACACTTGCCAGCCATAGTGGACAGCAGAAACCTATCAGAGCAAACACACTGCTGTTCAAAAGCTCTCAGAGAAAGGAAAGTCTTGTGCTAAGGTTCCCTTCTACACCTCAGGTGAAGCCACCAAATTGGGGGGTGCCACCAAGGAGAACCATGGTAGGCACTCATACCCACACAGATGAAAGGCCAAGATACTAACCACAGTCAACTACTATGTTATGTCTGGAATCCACAACTTTCTTCTTACAATTTGCAAAACAACAAGTACAAAAATGTAAATTCTGAGCCAGGGAGATAGCTCAAGTGGCATGAGTGCCTGCCTGGCAAATGCAAGGTCCTGAGTATGATCCTCAGTATTGTTAAAAAAGAAAAAGTATATTCTGACCAAGAAGTGGATACAAAGGATTGCATCTTTACAGAACTTCAGAGGAATTAGAGGTGAGTGTGCACTGAGAGTGTCCATGAGTAGAAAACTGAAATTATGAATGATGAAGAAAACATAAGATGCCTGAAAATTAGTGCAGGCAAAATAGAGAAGAGGCATGAACTCCAACAGTGAATTTGTTACACTGCAGAGGAGGAAAGGCGCCCAGGGCTGGGACTGCCCTAGCTTCTCTGTCCCAACTGTTATGTTGATTTTATTAGATGAACATATGCATACATATTTTTTAAGTGAAAATATTATGTTTAAGGTATGAATGTGTCATTCTTTTGACTCTCTGCTCTAAGTGACTTTTTTTGATTAACCAACAGCAGCTCAATCTCAGGGGAAGAGAAATCCTCTACTACTACAGCTACAAAAATAAACACAAGAAAAACAAAACAAAGCTATTACATTCTAGCTAGATACTATTACGTGCTAAAGGCACTGAGCCTGGTTAAAAAGTCAGGAAAATCTTGAAGACATGACAGCATTAATTTGAGACATTTTCTTGAACTCAATAAAAGGAAAGTAAAGATAAGTGACAGAGGATTGACTTCCTTCCTTCCATAACCCATGGCACTGTGCTACATCCAAGTGTACCCCAGAATCACTGTGTCCTATGAGTACTGGATCCCTAACTCTGGGCCACAGCACCCTGGGGACCCTCACTTTCTTCCACCTGCCAGTGTGGCTTGCAGTGAGAGGACCCAGCTGGAGAGGAGGCAGCCAGAAAAAGCATCCCACAGCAAAATCACTTTTCCCAGCTCCTGTTTCTATATCTGAAGGAGTTTCTGCTAACCCAGCTAACCTCCCCCACCTGCCAGCTCTTGCAGGGACTTGAGTCCACTCCCTTCTGTGGTACCTGACCATCGTTCTCTTAGGGCAGCAGTTCTCAACCTGTGGGTCATGACCCCGGTGAAGGTTGAACGACCACAACACAGGGGTTGCCGAAAGCCATTCCGAATCATAACTGTAGCAAAATTACAGTTTTGAAGTAGCCACCAAAATTATTTTTTGGTTTGGGGTCACCGCAACATGAGGAACTGTATTGCGGGGTCATGGCATTAGAAAGGTTGAGAACCACTGTCTTAGGGGAAGTCTCCTGCTCAACACATGCCCACTGCATTCTTCCAACCTACACCTAGTTTCCTGTCCATCATACTTCAGAATCAGCCCTCACTGCTTCCTCAGGGGTCCTGCAAGTACAGTCTCTTTCCTGTGCAAGGCGAAGGAGAACCCTGCCCGTCCAAGTTCTAGGGCATGAGGGAGGATGCACTGAGGATTCCAGAACAGTGGGGTGGGAAGCAAAGCCTCAGCATGGCACTAAGTGATGGGGCATTTTCAAGGACTGTCACGCACACCCCAAGCCCTGTTCCCACAGCTCTCACCTGTGCACCACCTCCTTAATAGGCCATTCTTTCTCATGGTCCCCAAAGGTGCTCAAGAGTTCCATTGTCCTCTGGCACCTGCTACACTCTAACAACCTGTGCTGAGGCTCTCAACTCTACTGCCCACATGCTGGGTTAGGATGGCCAGCTGTCTCTGCCTATACAGTCCCACTTGTCTACAGCTGCTCTTCTGCATGCTGTTCCAACATACACCCTGATTTCCATTTTCCCAGGTCATCCAACCTAGGGCCCACTGCGCTCCTTTCCAGCCCAGTTCAACCCTACACAGAGCAAGATCCTTGCAGCAGCAGCCATGCCTACCATGTTGTTCCTCTGGCTCCCCTCTCTAACTTTACCTGCTTCCTGTGTGTCCAAACCTTGCCCAGGCCAGGCACAGGTTACTAGAGCTGAATTCTAGAAAAGGCCCTTGCCAGCTCTCCATACCAGAGCTACCTGTGATTCCCTTCAGTCACCACATCCCTGTCATCAGCTGCCAGTGTGAGAGCACACAGCATGGGCCACAGCTGCTTAGCCATCCCTGGCCCTCTGGTGCAAATGCCCATTCCTGACTTGGGCCAGAGCACATACTCCTTGGTCAGAAACCTGTGCTGCCTCCAGTTCCCTTGCCTTTCGCCTGATCTTTCCTACCCAGCCAGACAGCAGGGTCATTCCCAACGGAGCTTCCTGAAACTGGTCACTGAACCATCACCACATCGCTCCCAATTTTCTTGCTTCTGTTTTTTTTTTTGAGATAGGGTCTAGCTATGAACAATAGTCCAAGCCAGCCTTGCCCTTGCTATACAGCCCAGGCTGGCTTCAGACCCACTATCCTCCCTCTTGAGCCTCTTTAGTGCTGGAATTAAAGACATGAGCCACTGTGCCAGCTTAGGGTTATGTTGTTTTATTTTAGATATGAAAGAAGGTAACTCAGAGAAGCTGGAGTTTACAAAGAGCAACATAAAGATCAGGAGTCACAGGTTGATCATCTAACTTAAGAGTTTAAGAGAGGACTTCCACAAAGGACCTAAGACTAGCTCACCAAACATGGCCAGAAATGCCCAGACTTAGGTCTCAAAAGGAAAAAAAAAGCTTGAAAAAGGGCAGGGATGGGGATGTTGATGATGATGACGACAACAGGAGGAAGAGAGGGAGGGAAAGAAATAAAAACAAGGAATAAGAGAGAGAAAGAAAAGAGCACAAGAGAAAAATCCAAGAAAAGAGTGCAGCCCTCTTTGTGTCCAGCAATAGGCATGTGCCTGCCACATGACACCAAGGGCAAAATCAAGGGCCTGGCCAGGGCTGTGAGGTATAGGCAAGAAGGGCCAGCTGCCTTTGGGAAGAGGCAAGGGGTGGCAGGAAGACTGGGTTCTGGCCACAGTGCTGCCTGAGTGGGGACCCAGGACAGACACAAGGCTATTTCCACATCCCAAGCCCAAGGAGCAGAGACAGACAGGGTATGCACGTGCACGGAGAATTCCAGTGATTAACCAGAAAGCTCTAGGAAATTCAATTATTTTTGTTCAAACCCTTTTGGGCAATGTATCTTAAGCAAACATAAAGGCACACTGGCTGGGTGCCTGGCCCTTTCCCAGACCTGAGCAAAGCGGGCCTTGTTGATTTCCTGAACCTGTCACACACCAGGACCTCGTGGCTCCTGCACACAGCAGGGAAGCCTGGCCCCATGGAGCCCTGGGTATCACAGCTCAGCGGCCCAGGCTGATGTCTGAGTTCCAGCAGCACCAGTGCTCCAGGGAGAAGGCAGATGCCCAGCTTCTGCTGTTCTTGTCACTCTACTGCCTCCTCCAGAGTCCCCAGTACAACATGGTGTCATCGGGCCCAGACCTGAGTGTTGACTGAACATGAAAGCTGATTTATCTGACAAAACAGTATCAGAAAAGGGAGGCATGTGTGTATATGCATGTACATATGTGTATTTACACACACATGGAGTTTTAAGCCATATAAAAGAAACTGAAACAAGTAATACAAGCTTGATGTTTGGGATATGGATTTCAAAACATTTATCATGTCTTATTCTCAGCCATCAGGCCAGAGGTAAAACCTACTTCTGGGGGTAAGTATAAAGAGCCAACTGATAAAATCAATCCTGTGTGGAAGGCCCATGCACAGGCCAACGACATCATAGGCACTCCACACATTATAGCCAGTAGTCTTAAGGACCCATCATTAGCCAGGATCCATGTCACCCTTGTGACAAAGGTTGTGAGACTAAACATAATAGCTTTTATTTGATAGAGGAAAAAATAGCAAAGAAAGAGAGAGAGAGAGAGAGAGAGAGAGAGAGAGAGAGAGAGTGAGTTGCCCAAGACCACACAGCCAGTCAGCCACCTTGTAAGAATCTGGGCAGCAACAGACAAATCCCTCAAGACTGGTGTCCAACCCAATCCCAAGCAGCGAGCAGGACCAAGCAACTGCTGGGTGGGCCCCAAGCAAAGGCCTTAGCTATAAGAGAAAGGTGGAAACAAGGTGTTTTAAAACCCAGAGGAAACCCATAGGGAGCCTGGAGAAAGATGTATCAAGGATACTGTCAGATGATAAACATTTAGTGGGAAAATAAACAGAAAAGCCTAGAACACAGCAGAGTGTCAATGTGGTGATAACAGCTACCTCAAATTATGTACATATAGGGAAGACTGACGGGGCTTGTAGGGAGAAAACATTTTAATTTGATGCACTGGGAAGATTGTGGGTACATTTTTATCTTCTATTCTGATTTCTGTTAACATTGATAAATGCTTATGCAAGAGTAATTTTAAATGCTTTCGGAGATAAAGAAATCACAAAGAAAAACAATCAAAGACTTTGACTACATAAAAATTAGAAACTTCTGCCTATAAAAAGAGCAACTGAAATGGAAGGATGACAAATGCTCCTGAACACTTGGCTGTAGTAAGCATGACAGTTAATGAGTTAACAGCAAAGTCTCAATATTAAACACTCCTGAAAACAAAAACAAAGCATTAAAATTTCAAGGAGCAAACAGATAAAATACACAGGTAAGGATCACACACACAAAATGCAACTGATTAAAACATTTAAGGAAAAAGTGTTTACTTTCATCAGTTATTTAAAACCCATACACAGTATTAATAAAATAAGGCACCATGTCTATCTTATAGCTTCAAATAAATTTTAAACTTACAAACCAAAGATTCTGGCTCTGTAAAATGGTAGAACCCTTCAGAAAATAATATAGCAGTGTTAAAAGTTTTAAAAATGGGGGCCTGGCGGGATGGCTCAGTGGTCTAAGGCGCCTGCTTGGGAAAGCTTGGGTAGCTTCAGGGACCGCGGTTCGATCCCCGGCACCACATGCTGCGCCAGCCCTGCCCTCAGGGCGGGCTGAGCCGGCCATAAAAAAATGAGTGAATAAACAAATAAAGGTTCTGAAACAAGAAAAAGAAAAAAGATTAAAAAAAAAAAATGTTTAAAAAAAAAAAAGTTTTAAAAATGTTGTTGCTTTTGATCTAGTAATTTCACACCTAGGAATCTATCCTGAGGAAATAACTGAAAATACAAGGTTTAATGATTTATAAAGATGTTCTGCCCAAGGGAAAGAAAACAACCCAATCTAAAGAGCCACGAACTAAGTGAAAAATTATCATGTAAAACATTACATAATAATAGCAGAAATTAAAAATGAAAATATCTCATGATTACAACTAGATAATAGAAAAGGGGAAGTGGACAGTTAGAGTCAGCAATGATACAGGGGACAGGATAAACAGAAGTGAGTTATGTTTCTATACAGCAGCAAGGAATAATACAAAAAGGTAATTATAGGAGCAATCCCATTCTTAATAGCATCAGAAAGAATTAATACTTAGCAATGAATCTAACCACTGAGGTGAAAGACTTCAACACTGAAAACCACAAAATATAGGTGAAAGCAATTTACAAAGACCTAAGGGGTAAATGGAAAGCCCTCCCATGATCGTGGACTGAAAGGCACAGTTCTACTAGGATGTCAATAGTGTAAAACAACTGACACATTCAGCAGGCAACACAAGAAAAAAATCAGTTTTTTATCAAAAATAAAACTACTTAAAAAAATTTATATCAAACAGCACCATTAAAAAAACTTAAAAGAGACCCCAGCATGGGAGAAAAAACTTCTAAAACATATCTCTTTATCATTAATTGGAGATTAATGTTCACAATAGATAAATCTATAGTTCAATAATGACAGCCCAATTAAAACATGCCAAAGGGACATGAAGAGATATTTCTCCAAGAAGATACACAAAAGGCCAGCATGCACATGAAAAGATGCAAACCTTTATAGCAAAATGTAAATCAAAACAATGAGTTGTCATTTCACACCTATTAGGATGGTACTTGAGGGAAAAAAAGAAATATAATAAATGTTGAGGAGGCTCTCAACAAATTGGAATCCTTGTGCATTACTGGTAGGAATGTAAAATAGTATACCTGCTATGGAAAATAGTAAATTTTTCAAAATATTAAACATCAAACTCCCACCTGTCCATGTCATTCCACTCCTAGAAAAATAAGAATACATAATCAAAGGACTTGAAGCCGCATGTGGTGGTGCACACCTGTAATCCCACCACTTGGGAGGCTAAGGCAGGAGGATCAGTGTGAGTTCAAGACCAGCCTGGGCTACAAAAGTGAGCTCAAGGCCAGCCTGAACTGCATAGCGAGACCCTGTCCCAAAAAGACAAAAAAAAAAAAAAAAAAAAAAAAATCAAAGGACTTGAAACAGGGCTGGGAATGGATGTTATCTGTTATTTACTATAGGCCATCAGAGGATGGATAAGCAAAATGTGGTACATACAACAGAATATTATACAGCCATGAAAGGAGTGAAATTTTAACATGTGATACAACATGGCTAGACTTCAAAAACACTGGCTATATGAAATCTAGATACAAAGGCCCAATTTTGTAAGATTCTACTTATTCAGAAAGATAGAGGGCCCGGCGGGATGACTCAATGGTCTAAAGCGCCTGCTTGGGAAAGTTTGGGCGGCTTCAGGGACAGCGGTTTGATCCCCGGCACCACATGCTGCGCCAGCCCTGCCCTCGGGACAGGCTGAGCTGGCCATAAAAACGAGTGAATAAACAAACAAAGGTTCTGAAACAAGAAAAAAAAATAAATAAATAAAAAATTAAAAAAAAGAAAAAAGAAAAAAAGAAATTTTTTAACTCAAAAGATGAGCAGATACTAGTTTGAGAAAAAAAATCTCTGGGTGGTTGCCTCTTTCTTTTAATCACTTTTCTCTATTTCCTAAGTTCTCTTTGAATTACTTTGGATAGGGGGCTGAGGAGATAGCTCAATAGAATAAAGCCTGAATTCAATCCCTGGTTCCACCAATAAATAAATAGATAGATAGATAGATAGATAGATAGATAGATAGATAGATAGATAGATAAGATAGATAGATAGATAGATAGATAGATAGATAGATAGATAATTCTGGATAGAAAAAAGAAGTTTTATGTTCAAGTACTTTTCAGGGTTTATTCATTTGTTTATTTGAGACAAAGTCTCACTATGTAGTTCAGGTTGGCCTTGAACTCACAGCTATCCTTCTGCTTCACTCCTCAGTGTGGGGATTATAGGCATGTGCCACCATACCCAGCTACTTTTTAGGTGTGTGGTTCACCAGCACACATTTGTCTTTTCCTACTTAAACAAGCATTTACTAAACAAGGGACCAAAGGAAGGAAAACAATCCCCTAAAATGGCTTAAGAAGCTCCTGATCCATGGAGGTAAAAGCTGCCATTCTCTTACATGACAGCTGGACTGCACAGCACCCTCTGGCCACATCCACCATTGTGATCACCATGTGCTTGGGTCCTTTCACTTGGGTGCTGCAGGAAGAGAGGGTTCTAAGGCTCCTCCAATGAACAATTTCATCCAGCTGTGCAGGAAAATCCACACTTTGACCTCAAATCAATAATTTAAAATAGGAGTAGTAGTGCAAATATGTAAGTGAGAAACTTTCTTAAATTTAATTGATCAGAATGGCAACTATTATTTACTCCCAGAGTACGGTAAGCCCTTCCCAGAAGATCTATTTATATAGAAGATGATACTGCACTGTGCTGGGTTTTTATGCAGGAGTCCAAAAGACCTGTTTTCCCTTTTCTGACAAGTAAATAAAATGGCAAGGAGAACAAATAACTCACTAAAAAGAAGATATAATTTTTTATCTTCCTTTTTACAGTCTCATATCCACTTCCGTAGGGAGTAACAAAGTCTGAATTCTTATGCAACACTTATCTAAATGTGTCGATTTTATCGGATTGATGAATTTTTCTAACAAAAGGCAGCACTAGGAAATCTTTTATGACATATTTGGCCCATTCACAGGGCTGGAGCTTTAATTTAACCAATGCAAGAATTCTGAGGGAGAGCTGCAGGTGCTACATCTGAAAAAAAAAAAAATCATAAATGAGAAGCTGTATTAATCTTTATGACAGGGAAACAAAAACACTCTACTTGCTTGTCCTCCTCTGGCTGGAGAAGGAGAGGTGGCAGTGGCAGGATATTGTCTTGGGCTGCATTGCAAAGAGGAAGCATCCTTGTCTCCTGGTGACCACTATTTAGTATTGATCAAAAGGGACCAGCTCAGAGAGGAAATGGGAAATTGATACAACGCAAGGTTTGCCCACCCTACGTGCTCAACTGTTTTCTCAACCACATCAGGATCAGACATCCTGTGGCTTCCTGACATCCAGGTGGCTCCTAACTCCATAGTCCCCACCTTCCCCCACTATCCTCCTCTATCCAGTGGCCTTGCCACCATCCTGCCCAGATGCCCAGACTGTTATCATCTATGGCTAGACAAAATCTGTGGAGTAACCTCAAGAGCCCCAGGTCACCTCTCTTCACTCAAACATTGCCCTGACTCAGAGCTACACCTTCTGTCCCTAAGAAACTACCAAGGGCAGCCTACCTTCTCCTCCTTCCTGCTGCCGCAGGATCCCCTGGTCTTCCCTACCAGGTCCCCTGACAGATCCTCATGCAGTCAGACCAGCACAAAATTCCTTGACCACTTCCTATCTCCACAAGACAACACTACACATTCCCAGTACAAGCTGCTACAGAAGCCCTGTGTCATTTGCCATTTCCTCATCTGGTCTCCGGCAGCAACAGTGATCCATCTATCCACCCAATATCACAAAGGTCCTGTGACAGAAATGACCATTCATCCACCAAAATTCCTTATTACCTTTTGACCACCAACACATGGAGAAACAGAAAAAGGACAAGACTTCCAGTTGCTCTGCACTGAGGTCTGGCCTAGATATATGGGCAGGTTGGACTACTCAAGAAGGAATTCACCCTCCGCACCAGGATTTCCACATAGAGCACAGCCCTCAGCTTTTCCTTCTGGGAGCTGAGGCACACAAGCACCAGTGCCTCACTCTGACCAGAGAGACAAGGTGTACTCACAGCCTGGAGTAAGAGACAGCAAAACCAGCCTCCAACACATGCCGCTCCTGTAAAAACATTCCCTGAAAGGCTACTCACTGCAACCCTGAAGGGTGCAATATCAGGCGGGATTCCACTCAAGAGTGTAGGAGGTTCGCCCTGCCTGTCTAGTCCATGCCAAGGCCTCCCGCAGCAAACCTACTTGGTGTTCTCCAGGGTCTTCTGCATTTTCCTGGTCATTCTGTCGATGGCTGTCTGTCTTTTTCCTTCAGCTAAGAGGTCTATTTTGTTCAGCACCACGATCAGTTTCTGGCAGGCAATCTGGCCAATCACGAGGCATTCTGCAGACTGGGTCTGCATCCCCTTGGTCACGTCAATGACCAGCATCATCAGGTCAATGATCTGGGCTCCTAAAATGAGAGAAGTCAAGTTCAACAAGGACAAGGGGGTGTTGAGGCACACAGAAAGTCACCCACACTACAAGCCAGGCAAAGCACTACCAAAAAAAAAAAAAAAAAAAGGCAAAGAAAAACGGATGGTGATCATGAGTCCCCTGGCTCCAAGTCCTGTGTGGATGCTTGGACCTGTGAGGCCTCACTAGGCCTCAGAACCACTGAGGGAGCTGGGGAAACTGAGATTCACAACATACAGCTTGCCCAAGGCCACACAGCTCACATGCAGCTAGGCAAAGCTCATCCAAATCCATACCCATACACATTTATTTTACCAATCTTGTCATTTTCATTCCAAGGAAGAAAAAGTTCACGTTCTATGCTAGGCTCAGATGGTGCCTACACACTTGCCCTTGTTCAGAAAGCAGAAAAAACAAAACAAAACAAAAACAAGAGGTAAAAGACAGGAGCTAGAGGAGTATGTAGTGCTTTTCACAATACTGAGCTCTGTCACATGTGTGCCTGGTTGTACCCCTATCAGCATAGCAAACCTGAGCCAAACCACAGCAGGTGGATGAATATTCAAAGAGCAGCCAGAGAGGAAACCCAGTGTCACCCCACAGAGAGACTATGTCCTTTTAACAGCACTTAAGAGTCATTTCAATAAGAAAACAAGGGGACATTACTTGGTGAATGGGGAAAATACTAGTATTTGCCCTGCTGAAAGGACTCATTTCATTTTCATTTGTAGGGTGCCCCATGAGGAGATTTTTCAGAGCCATTTATAGCACAGGTATTTATAACAAGGCACAGGAAGACTGTTTTAGAAGTGATTTGGATGGGGGCTGGTGAGAAAGTTCAGTGGTCTAAAGCACCTGCTTAGGCAACCACTTGCTTAGGCAACCACAGGGACTGTAGTTTGATCCCCAGCACCACATGCTGAGCCAGCCCCACCCCCAGGGTAGGCTGAGTCATTCTTTACATACATACATACATACATACATACATACATACATACATAAAGATTCTGATGACACTAGCATAGTAGCAAGGACAACCCTGGCACCAGGGATGCTGAGCCAGCCCCACCCTCAGGGCAGGCTGAGCCAGCCATAACAAATAAATAAGATTCTGGTGATAGTGGCAGGGACACCCTGACCCTCTGCTGGCACTGACATTGTGTACTAATTAACATCCTCCCCACTACCAATGTTTTAAATGAGGAGAGGAAGCTTCAGGGACATAGGGACTCATGCTCTAGGTCATGCAAGCAATAGACAGCAAAGGAGGCTAGGAGCACTGGCTACACGCACTGTTCTACTGCCTGCACTCCCCTAGTAGGAGGCTCAGCTGTGATAGGGTTTCTAAATGGATGTCCCCTAAAGCCTTCTGGGCTTGGAGGTGGAGCTTTTAGAAGGTGACTGGAGCATGAGGTTAGATGCTGATTTGCAGTTGGGAGGTAGAGTCTAGAAGAGATGGTCAGTGGGGGGTGACCTGGCAGGGCCTTGACATGGCAGGGCATATCTCTCTTCCTGGCTCTTCCCTTGTCCCTCTGCTTTCTGACTACTAGAATGGAAGAGACTTTCCTCTGCCTAGGGTCTTCCAATCTGCTATCAACCATGCAAGGACTGAAGACTACCAAAACAGGAGCTGAATGAAGTGGTTTTTTCCTAAACTGCACATGTCAGGTATTTTGTCCTGGTGCTAAGGAAAATGGCTAAGACAGTCTGTGTCCAACTCCAGGCAGGCTGGCATGCCCCAGCTCCCTTCCCACCTGTTACGGGCCACCTCTCCTCATTTCCTCTATCAGAACAAAAGGGAGGTGGAGTCCCTAATGCTTACACAGGTAAGGCCCAGGTAAAAGAAGGAGTGGTATCTCCCAGGCAAAGAGGTCTGCATCTCTCCCATTGTCATGCAGAGGGAACACTGGCCCCATCATCTATCAAAACCACAATATACTTAAAAGAGACCCAATGGTATACACCTGGAATTACAGCACTCTGGAGGCTGAGGAAGGAGTACTGCAAGTTCAAGTTCAGCCTAGGCAACTTACCAAGACCAGTGCCAAAATAAAAAAGGGCTGGGATGTAGCACAGAGCAAAGGCCCTGGGTTTAATGCTCAGCTCTGAAAAAGAAAAAAAAAAAAAAAATGCATACAACATGTGACCCAGCCAAGCTCTTATAAACATAGAATGCCCCTATGGCATGTTTATTGACCCTAAAGTTAGAAACCATATAGACATCCATCAGTAGAAGGCAGGTTAAAATCATGCAAATCAAGAAGATCTTTCTGGACCACTGCAGAATGGTCTCCACACAGAGCAAGAAGGAAAAACAAAGGGCAAAGCAGCGCTCAGTGCTGCCTGTGTCAACGGTGGCTATGTGTGCACACTGTCTGCTAACATGCATTACAGACAAGTAGTTTCTTCATGAGCTTGGCACACTAAGGGGGTGCAAGAGAAAGTGGGAGGGAGAGGGGAAATTTTTTGTGACACATTTTTCACATCTCAAACAAGGGTGTGCAGGATCACTCAGAAATTCACATTTTAAGTACAGGAATAATAAAATAAACATACACTGGCACAGTGCTTTCCTGCTAAGAGCCTTTACTGCCCTCTGAATACAAATTAACTCCCTTGTGTGTCTTCAAACTCCCCCTTTTCTAAACTAACAGTTGCTCTCACACTCACCCTGTGACACACACTGTCCCTCACCCTTCACAAATGCCTTTCTGGACTGCTCATCTTGCCCATGGCCCAAAGAAGCACACACCTGCCCCCCACAAGCAAATGTGAAATCATCCTGCTGGTGAGGACACTGACACCCCTAATCCTCCCACCTATAGCAAATTCAGGGCCATCCCAGACTATGAAGCCATCTCTGAGCAGGAGGAGCTAAAGGTAAGACTATGTGGCATTCTAGCTTGGGACCATCCCTGCAGAGCCCAAGGGTCCCAGCATGGCCCAAACCTGCTTTACCTCATGAGCTCTTCGAGGGGTGGTTAGGAGTAATTCCAACCTCCAAGTGTAATAGTGCACAGGCTCTTAACCACAGCACCACACAGTCTGTCATTCCTAGTATGTCATTTCCTCCCATATGTTCCACCTCATCCTTATCCTCTACTTGAGAAACTGGCATAACCCATACTGACTCTCACCACCTCCCAAGACCCATCTGAGCTTCAGTGGCCTGGGACCTTGCCTACCCCCCTCTGCCTGCTCACCCTAGCCTGAGTGCTGACAGCCAAGGCATAGGGCTTTGGTCTACATTCATTCCCAGCATAGCACCAACTTGCTCATAGTTTAATAAAGCCTTGTTGAGCTGCGCCAATCAACATTAGCTCCATACCTCCTCCACTCTACTCACCAGGGCTATTCCTTTTTCTAAGATTCAATATCCTACGAGCATATACAACTCTCCCAGAGTGCCAAGTCCTGCCCCATCCATGTCTTGGGCCCTCCCCCTTTTTGGGATCCTGTGTAGGGAAAATGACATTGACTGACAAGCTCAGTAAGCCAAGTGCAGATGAGCCTGGACTCTAGGAAGCCAGTCAGGATTCCATCTGTAGCCTTATCTGACGTACAAGCTGCCTTTGTTTCAGCAAGCACACAGCTCTGCTCCTTCTCTGAAGCATGGGCGACACCAAGGACTTCTAAGAAGCCTGGAGGTCAGGGCAGCCTGACTGGCCACACTAAGAAGCAAGCACTGCCGGACACTGGGGTCAGCAGCAGGCAACTGCCTGCTCCCTGGCAGTCACTCTGTGGCTCCTGTTTCTTCAGCAAACTTTGATCAGCAACAGGAAGTGACAAAACTGGGCTGCCTATTTTGTCTTCTTCAGACTCTCCAGTATTTCCAGAGAATGAATCAAACAGTGTCCTTCCCCATTCCCACGAACCTAGGGTAGGAAATCACCCTGAGACTACAGGGACAGAGGGACTGAGTGGGTGGAAACACAAGACAGAAGCTTGAGGCTGACAAATGACCCTCTATATTTCCAATCTATCGGGACTTTTCATCTAACTGCACTGACTACAGACTCCTTGAAAGGTTTGCAAAGTAATTATAACAGGGTTAAAGTTTCTCAGTACTCTTTTTAAAATTCCAATTCCAATTCGGTAGACTCTATATTGTAATCATTTCAGAAATAAAAATGGAAAACTGACAAAACCTCAAGATTTAACTAAGTCTTAAATTTTCTCTGAGATGGAATTTTCCATCTGGGACTGGAGAGAGTGGGTGCACCCAGAAAAAAAAATTTGGCTGGAAAACATGAATATAAAATTTTAAACATATTTTAACAACCTTAAATCAGTTTAATTTTTTAATTTTATTTTTTTTTTCTTGTTTTAGAAACTTTGTTTATTTACTCATTTTTATGGCTGGCTCAGCCCGCCCCGAGGGCAGGACTGGCGCAGCATGTGGTGCCGGGGATCGAACTGTGGTCCCTGAAGCCACCCTAGCTTTCCCAAGCAGGCACTTTAGACCACTGAGCCATCCCGCCGGGCCCCCCTTAAATCAGTTTAAATCAGAACTTGTAAGTACTCTAAAAAGAAGAAATAATACTAAATTTATTAAAAAAAATTTTTTTTAATTTATTTTTTTTATTTTTGAGACAGGGTCTCACTGTGCAGTTCAGGCTGGCTTTGAGCTCACTTTTGTAGCCCAGGCTGGTGTCGAACTCACAATGATCCTCCTGCCTCAGCCTCCCAAGTGCTGGGATTACAGGCGTGAGCCACCATGCCCGGCAAAAAACATTTTTTAAAAAATCTTCATTTATTTATTTGGTTCAGGGTCTTGCTACGAAGGTGGACTTGCAGTGATCTTCCTATCTCAGCCTCCCCAGTGCTGGTATTACAGGCATACATCACCACACCTGGTTTCAGTGGCCCACATAACATATGCTACTGAGGATTGAGCTTGGCTCCTTGCGCTGGCCAGGCAGGCACTTAAGACTGCCAAGCTATCTCCCCAGCCCAATAATATTGTATTTAAAATACAGAAAAAAACTTGTTTTCATGTGATCAGGAATGTAAATATACTGCAATGATTGATATAAACTGTGGTGGCAGCCAATGCCCTATCGATATGGTGACCTCTGCCAGCTCTGGCAAAGCACTCTGCCTGACCTACACAGTGAACACAGGGACAGTGCCTCAGTTACTGGAGTGCAGTGACAATTAAATGAGCTAGTACACAGAAAGCATTTCAGAGAGGGGAGGACAAGGACCAGGGAATCAGAGAACAGTCTACAACTCTGTTCTCTAGCACAGCATGCCATATCCCTGAGCAGCAGCATCTGGGTCTAGAACAGAGCAGCGCAGCGCAGAGCACAGCAGAGCAGAGCAGAGCACAGCAGAGCAGAGCACAGCAGAGCAGAGCACAGCAGAGCAGAGCACAGCAGAGCAGAGCACAGCAGAGCAGAGCACAGCAGAGCAGAGCAGTTGCTCTGTCCCTGGGGATTTCTCCTGACCAAAGCAGAGTTGACCCAGAACCTCATGTATGGATCCCAAAGCAGCAGCTAGGATGAGCACTGAGCTAAAGCCAGGCCTGGGGCCCACTTCATTGGCTGGAAAAGGACAAAGGTAAGCTACTTTGGGACAAGTGCTGTTCCACCTAACCAGCACCTGTAAACACAGGAACACACTGCCAACATTTACCATTTGAGGGACAATACAAACAAACAAACAAACAAACAAAATGTACAAGTAACAGATGTGGTAAAACGAGGTCTGCATGCAACATGGGCAAGGGGCCTCTGTCACCCTAAGAACAGCTATACATTCACACTTTTACTCTGGTTCCCACAACTACTGATTGCCTCCCATCCCCCTGCAGGGGTATCAGACTGGCTAATAGGCACCCAGGCTTATGACTCATACATGAGGAGAGGCTCCCCTTCCTCTAAAGATAAACCTCAGATCTGGCTTACACAGCAGTAAATTGCTGAAGTTGAGCCAGACTCGAGCTGCCTGACTCCAAAGTCCTCACTTCCTACTGCCAGCTGCCTTTTGGTCACAGTCCTGCATTCCTGAATCTTTGGGAGCCCTAAGGCATCCCAAGAAAGTGGGCAGAGACATGCAGGTGGCAGAGGAAGGGGAGTAGACCATGTGTAAGGCAGCCTGCCAGGGTCTTCTAGGACACATGTGCCACTGGAGGCCTATCTTGCAGGAGGGGGCAAAAGGAGACATTAGTCACAGCTTCAGAAACCCTGCAGAGAACAGCGAGTTATGTCAGCAGTGGAGAAACAGGGGGACAACAAAAAGAGGCAATGTAAGAGATCAAGGGAAAAATCATCAGCCCTGGACAAGATAGCAGACAAATAGAGGTGCTGGGCCCTTGCCAAAAGGAGGAAAAGCCAAAGAACAATAAATGCTGGAGCCTCACTGCCAAACACCCACAGAGCAGAGAGGAGAACAGATGCCAATGCATTTGCTGGCTAAGAAAACTTAGGAGGATGGCTTCCCTCATTTGAGCCTTGAGCACCTCAACTGTAACTGGAGATAATTACAATTGTGACAGAGGAACAATGGGAAGCCATCTAGATAAAAATAAAGTTGAATCTCTATCTTCTCCTTCTACTATAACAAATGCCAAGTAGTCCAAGGTTTCAAACATAATAATATAAAATCAAAATGTATTGGAGGAAAATGCATGAAAAAAGTAGGACCTTAGAAGTAAAAACTATATAGGTAAAAATACCAACCCCAGAAACATGAAAGAAAAAGAAAAGAAAACTGACAAACTGTACATGAAAATCAAACATGGAAAAGGACATGATAAGCTTCAAAAAGAATGGCATAAACACCACTGCATATAGAGGACTACTTTCCTGAATACTTCAAATTAACTATATTTAAGTTGATAATTTGAAAGAGCAACAACTCAGCCAAAAAAGTGTAAATGCTATCAACAGCTAGCAGCATATTTACGGAGCAGACCTAAGCAAGGATGCAGGGTGAGAGCCTGACATTATGTGGGAGGCTAGGGGAACAACAGTAACTACCCTGTAGCATTCATTTGGGAAAGCAAGGGGCCAACTCTAAACCTCCATCAATTTCATGGTGGGTCAAGGATACTGGTGTCATGGGTACACTGAGGAATTGGGTCAGGAATTGGGGAGTTCTCATCCAGGAGACATTAGGCCGACTCCAGCACAGGGTTGGACAGGGACCAGAAAAGCAGTGCAGGAAGCAGGAGGAGAAAGGATAAGGGTCTGTGAAAGGTGGAGGTGCAGGGAGAGAGGGAAGCAGGAGAGAAAAAATAGCTCATACCTTCAACAAGAGGTCCAGTAGTAACCAAAAGAGAAATCAAAAGTGAAGCTACAGGGAGCCAGGGAGATAGCTCAGTAAAATAAGCGCTTGCCTGGCAAGCGTGAGTCATGGGTTCAATCCCCGGTTCTGCCAAAAAAAAAAGTGAAACTACACAGAAATCCTCTTACTGGGGCCAGGGAGAGAGTTCTGTGGCATGAGTGCCTGCCTGGCAAGTGCAAGGTCATGAGTTTGAACCCAGGTCCCACAAAAAAAAAAAAAAAAGGAAAGAAAGAAATTTAAAGAAATCCTTTTACTGATTATAAAAATAAAAGAAAGGCCCAGTGTGTTAAGTGCTCACTCTGCCTGAACTGATGTTCACACAAACTGACTCACTGAGCCCTCTTGACACCACTCCTCACCACCCCACTTACAGATGAGGAAAATAAGTCACAGGTGGCAGAACTGCTTCTTACCCAGGAGACTATCCACTTCAAAACACTGAGGGCAGGCTGACCAGCACTTCTGGTGTTGCCAGCTGGAGTATTCCTGGAAAAGCCTATTTAAGTGGCCAGCATGGCCATAGCCCAAAGTGTGATGGCACATGCACTAGGCCCAGTGCTGCCCCTCCTATACTTGGGCACAGGCACAAGGTCTGTGCCAATTTCTCCAATAGCAAGCATTTCATTGCCCATCTAGAAGGATGCTTAACTGAACTGTGGTGCGGTGCAAAGGAAATCATGTGCAGCTATTTAAAAACATCAAGCAGCTGGGCACTCACCAAAACAGAGCCCTGTGCCACATGCCAAACACACTGCCTCTGCTAGGGCTCTGCACCAAAAAAGCATGTGCTTGACATCTGTGAGTGTCTTTGGTAAGAGCTAGTACACTTTTTATTTTTATTTTTTATTTTTCTTTTTTTTTTGTGGTACTGGGGATCGAACTCAGGATCTTGAGCTTGCCTGGCAATCTAAGTGTCCTTGGGATTAGTAGAGGAAATAGGTGACTGCCCTTTGCGCCTGGGGAGGCAAATGAGGTAAGCAGGGGAGAGGGAAGGAAGAAAGGGTTACTTTTACTGCCCATGTCTTTATACCTTTAAAATTCTGAACCACATGCATACTTAACTGATTCAATAATTTATTTTTAAAGTAAGCTCTTTATCACTGGAAAACTAGCATCATTTATCATAAGGTTTTTTTTTTTTTTTTTTTAAACAAAATACAATAAAAATAAAATATTGTTATTAAATGCTAGCCAACCCCAGCTCTGCCACAGGCATTGAGCCTGCCACTAAAAGAAACATGAAGAGCTCCCATGACCAACAAGAGACTTTCTTGCCATTATCAGAAGGGCTTAGAGTCTCAGAGGGAAGAACTCTCCCTAGGGTCAACTCCACACTTGCATTAGGGATACACCTCCTGCTAGGATGCTGTGATGGGGCTAGCTCTGACTCCACCAGCTGGACTGTCCCCAAAGCAGGTGGCGGCAGAGAGAGGCAGCCAGTTAGCTGTTTTTGTTTGGAGGGCCTGAAGATACCTTATGAGTGCAGTCTGAAGAGACCATGCAACTGTCCTCATACCATGAGAACATGGTCAGATCAGGTGTGCATGGTCAGGCTTGTTAAAAGGGACTTGTTAGAAGCCACCTGTACCAAAACAAGATAGATTTACACCAGGATGATCAAAACGATCATCCTAGGGCAAGGATTATACAGAAATTCCCTGTACTATTCGTGTAATTTTTCTGAACATTTAAAATTATTTCAAAACTAAAAGCTTAAAAATAGAAACAACATGCAGAGGTCAGGCGTTTGATCCCTGGGCCTGTCTTGCCAGACCTGCCCCCAGAGCATGCTGAGACAGAAACTGAGACTGGGTGTAGTGGCATGTGCCTGTAATCCCAGCTCTTGGGAGGCTGTAAACAGGTGGATCATTGTAAGTCTGATTTAGTAGTGAGACCCTGAACACCCTGTTGATCCTTCCCTAAAATACACACAGAGAGGGGGGGGGGGGACAACAGAGTTGGGAAGATAGCTCAGTGATCTAAGGTACCTGCCTGGCAAGTGCAAGGACCTGAGCTCAATTCCCAGTACCAGTGCCCTAGAACCCTAGGCATACCGTGATGGCCACTGTGATGGCACACACCTGTAATCCCAGCACTGGGGAGGCTGAGACAGGAGGATAAGTACAAGTCTGTACTGCATAGAAAGATCCTATACCAAATAAATGACTGCATACTTTAAAAAGGAAACAACAAGAAAGAAAAAAAATGAGACAGATGACTATGGGTAAAGAGTTGAGGATGGCTGCACCAGGCACAATAGTCTTCACAACAGCCCAAAATGGAAGGAATCACACCTTACCAGGGACAAAGCCAAGAACAGGCAGCTCTGGAGTGACTTGCCCAAGGTCACACAGATAGCAAACCACACAGCTGCATTCAGTCCTAGACAGACCTGTGTTGGCAAAGCCTGCTCTGTGTCCTGGAATCCATGTGTGTGCACAGCCACGGAAAGGCCAAGGGCAGAGGAAACTAGGCAATTGCTCATGGTCAGAAGATACAGCCAGATGTGCCCAGCTAAAGGAAACAGGAGAGGAAGTGATCTTCCCAGCAGCCCAGGAGCTCTGACAGGTCTACAGGAGAACTCTTTGAGCTGCTTGTAAGGACGGGGATGGACATCTGCCTCAAGATTCAAGTTTTCATGAAGTTTTTCAGTGGGTTCAGGCAGGGAACATGAATTAAATGAGGGTTCCCCGTCCATGCATCATCACCACATTTTTACCCTGCCCACAAGTTGTGTGTGTGTGTGTGTGTGTGTGTGTGTGTGTGTGTGTGAGAGAGAGAGAGAGAGAGAGAGAGAGAGAGAGAGTGAGTTGGGATTTTTTGTTTGTATACTCCTGTACTCCAGTGCTCTTCTTGCCTCAGCTTCCCAAGAACTGGGTACTTCAGGCATGTGTGACTGTATCTAACTAGAAAGCAAGTAAGTCAAATTGCTTATACTCAAAAGAACTTTATGTGACAAATACAATACCATTCGATTTGATGCCATAATAAAAACTGCAACAGTAAATGAAACTTTAAAGCAGGAGATTATAATTACTGGCTGGAACCCAGAGCTCCTCGCTAAGTGAGATTCAGCAAAAGAGGGATGCTGAGAACTGGACCAGCGTGGCTTTGCAACCCTAGTGCCATACGTGGCATACCTTCTAACAGCAGGTGGTGAGGAACCCAGGCTCAGGAATCTCTGAGTGACACCACCCAGGTATTCATTTGTAGAAGATCTGGGCCAGAGCCAGCATCACCCATATGACACAGGTGTCCATGTGCCATCAGAGCCAGGGGCTATGGCTGCTACTGCCTCACACTGGAAGAAGCAAACATGTGGGACTGAGGGGAGCCTGGCCCTTCAGCTACTGTGTCCTCGTCTATTTGTGGTAATCTTTTTAGCTGACTTTGCATAAGAGTACAACTCCTGTTTAAGAACAGCAAAAAGAAGCAGAAAATGGAATTTGAAATGTAGAAATAAAATAATTGTGGGCCGTGAGCTATAATTTGATTTCATGCTTTACAAGGAAATGAAAGAAGGCTTCCTTAAGACGTAAGGTCTCTGCTAGCTCTTTCTTCCCCCCACCCTTCCCCCTGCCCTAACCATTTTAGGATTTCCTCTCGCACTGAAGAGAAAATAGGATTGTGGAAAATGTTCAGTTCTCAAGTGTCACTACCACTCAGGGCAAGCTCGATTTTAACGTGAACTTCCCATTCTGGGTAAGAGGAAATTCTTCAATTAATAAACCGGGTGTGTGGAGGCCAGCCTTTAAGGTTTAATCAATTTCATCTGTACTTAGGATAAAAAGACTATTCTACCTTTTTTTCTAATTTTCCTTCTTTAAAAAAATAATAACATGAATGTTTTATTTTAAATTCTTTGAGTTCATATCTCCTGTTTCAGGAAATACTGTCTATTTCATGTAGTGACTATGAACACCCCCCATACATACATACACACACACCCACACACACTTTCTTCTTTTTGCTAAGAATCTTTATTCAAAAATAACTAAATTATACTCTGCCCTCATGTACTGTGCAGCTTGGGAGGTGACAGAATATACAGAGCTTTAGAGATACCTTGAGGGGCTAAGAGAGAACAAACAAGACAGGGAATTGGATGAAATTTCCATATATGGGCACAAAAGCCTCTTCTGGACCAAACACAAGAGGCAGACAAGGGACATGAATTGTGAAAGGAGCCATGCAAGGTGACTGGGCAGTCAGTCTGCCATATCTGAGACAATAAAAGAGACCCTGCCCATATGGTGTTAAGGCACTCGGTTGGGATGGGCACCAGGGCTACTAAAGTGCTTGAGGATGAAACCAGAGAGCTTCCCTGGGAGTCTTAAGCTAGCACTTGGTCACCAGCTAGGATTACATTGAGGCCAGAAAACTGACTTTTGTTTCGACCATCACTGGCCACCGTGAGTCTACCCAGGACCCTGAGTAGGGGTTATGGTGGGTCCCACAGAGAAGATTTAAGGGTAAAACATTGAAAAGGGTTAGCTGCAGCCTAGATCTTGACCCACTTCCAGGAAGTGTGGTATTTCACAAAATACCTGAGCTCTCAGCTCATCCCTTTACCTATACAACGGAGTTAAACCACTCCTAATCCCTCAGTTAGGTGATGCACCTCATACAGGAATTGAGACAAAGAAGGTACCTACATGGTCCATAGGACAGGAGATCCAAAGCTAGAAGACCTGAGCAATTCAGTATCATTTCAGATCTTTGTGTTACTATTATCGAAACTGCTTTCCTTTCTTCGTTTGTTTTTTTTTTTTTTTTTTTTTTTTTGATGGGGGCCTCACTATCTTACCTGGACCCCAGGTAAGAACTTAGGGGCACAGGTGATACACTCCTTCTCTCTGGCCCTCTGAGTGGCCTGGACTACAGGTGAGTGCCACCATACCTGGCTTGATTTATTTTATTTTCTTTTTAAATTTTTTTAAATTTATTTTTTTCTTGTTTCAAAACCTTTGTTTGTTTACTTACTCATTTTTATGGCCGGCTCAGCCCACCCTGAGGACAGGGCTAGTGAAGCATGTGGTGCCGGGGATCGAACCGAGGTCCCTGAAGCCACCCAAGCTTTCCCAAGCAGGCACTTTAGACCACTGAGCCATCCCGCCGGGCCTCCTGGCTTGATTTATTAAGTCAGTATTTCATGTAAAAGTAACTTTGAGGTCCTGTCAGTGCAATTTCTATTATGAAAAGGAGTGAGAAAACTTCATAGTTGGTAACAACTAGCTATTAATTACCAAGGGACTAGAAGTCTGAGGCTCAAAAACTTACCAACAGCTGAACACACAGAAAGTGGTTGCTTTATAAGGGGTGAGGGTAGACAGAGGGAGGGTGGGAAGGAGGGGAGAGAAGTAATGAGAGGAACTCTAGAGCCAAAAAAATGAGGGGCCTGTCTGATCAGGGGTCCATTTTCACGCCCCCAAGTTGCTTCCCTCAGTGCCACTGGAGGATTTCTCTTAAAGACAGCACCCTGTGACTCCAAGGGAAACGTGGAAGTCTCACCAGACATAAATGCATCTTGAGGTTTCAGGTACAGCACAAGAAGTAGAGTGTGTGGGGAGGACAGTGAATTCCATTCTAGATTGCCCTCTCTAAAGGCCATGAGACCTGCCTAAGCCTCTCAGCCTGCAGAGTGGAAGTCAGGTTTACATGGGGCTTGTCAACCTCCCCAGGAACTGTACCCCCATGGCTTTATCCACTTCTGAACCAGAATCACTATTCTTGATGCATTCCAGCATCCCACAAAAGATACTGGGGGCTGTGGTACTCACTACCTGAGCTTCCAGGGCCAAGGTGAGACTGTACAGAAGGGAACTCCCAGCCCCATCTGGAGGGGCCAGTCTTTCCTCAGTACCAGTCCACCTCAGATAGAAAGGAATGTGGGCCTCGAATTGCCAGATTCCCTGATTTTTCAAGACAAGCCAAAAATCTGGACTATTACATGAAATATGCCAAATTTTAAATGTTGACAACCAATTCAAAAAATGTTTAAACTGTGTGGCCCAAATAAAACATGTCTGTGGGCCAGGCCTGGCGTGCAGTTCCTTCATGTGAGACCTCTGGAGTGGGTTTTCTCTAGAAAGGAAAGTTGGAAGCAGCAGAGTAAACACCCAGCTCCTGTGGCCCTTACCTCTTGGAGTCAGCAGTATGCTTAGACTGTGGCTGGCTGAGTCCAGAAGAGGCAGAGCAAACAGCTCAGCTTTTCTTCCTCTGGGAGCTGCCTGGGTCTTGATGGGTGTAGGAAAGGTGAACAGCAGGAAGGGCCACCCTAGAGGGATAGGTTGGTGGGTGCCATAGGCAACCATAGCCACCTCCAGCTGGACAACCAGAGGTAGTCGTGTTCTTTCGCTGGCCTAGGTCTCAGTCAAGCAGCCGAGGGTCATGCTTGAGTACCCCAGGCCCACCCCACCATTCGGGGATGAGGCCAAGTCAAAACAATGCATTTCACAGGGTGGTTATGAAACCTGGAAGAGCTAATGCAGGCAAAGGCACCCAATGGTGTTGACACATGATTTTGTTTCTGTCAAGGTTTTTTCCCACAGCTTAAAGTACATATTTCCAAACTGAGTCTCAACACAATGCCAACAGGTAGAAAGTCCACAAACAGAGGAAAACAACTGTCCTGGGTGAACATACAAGAAAACCAGAGATGCCAGGTTGGACTCTCCTCTGAGACAGATACTATCCCACCAAGCCTCTGGCCATCAGTCCTCTCCACAAACCTGGGCTTTTCTTTTTCCTTTCACCTCTATCTCCTTTATAAGGTACTTTATAAGCACCCCACTTTGCAAATAAAACAATTTACAGCACAGAGGTTAAATCATTTGTCCAAACTCAAAGCCCTAAGCAGCAGTAAGGACAGGATGGGACCCAAGAACTTCTTGTCCCCCTCACTAGAGCAGAAAATAACAGGAGGGTACTGTCAGAGCTCCTTCCTGCTCCTCTTTTGGCTGTGCCCTCTGCTACTCTTGGATCCAGGCAGGAGTGTGAGCCCAAAGCAGTCTTCCTGCCCCTTCTTTGGGCTCTCAGCTCCACCTCTCAGCTTAGAGGAGGCCCCCACACTGCTCAGAATACTGTTCTGTAAGTCCCTGCAATCTCAACCAGTAGAGGACGCTGACATATAGCAGCACAGCCCAGGTGCTCATCACAGCCGTGTACTGCTGATGCGGACAGTTTGTGAGGCACCATCAAAGAACAGACATCCCTAAGCCTGAGGCAGAGGCCGTTGCACTTGTAGGCTGAGCATCACTCCACCAGCAGTGGAGGCATTCTCTTTCCCTTAGTGAGACATCTCAGCCCTTCAAAGGACATGTGTGCTTGTTTAGAAACAGAAAATAAGAGATGATGGAACTGCTGCAAGACCAGGCCAAAGACAGGACCATACACCAGGTAGATCAAGGCTGTAGAGAGGCCCTATGTGGTCACCAAGAGGAGGGCTGTGTCCCCTTGGAGAAGATCCCAAGCAAATCTGAGTGTGTGGGAGGAGATGGTCTTCACTGTGCACTTTACAGATGAATAAAGTGTGGCTCTGGGCAGCAGAGACCTCATCCAAGCCATACCACAGCCAAGGAAAGCCAGGCCCAGGCCCAGGGCCACGACCCAGCCTGTTGCCACCTCTCAACTCCCCAGAAGCCACAGGGCCACCTCCCAAGTGCCTGCAGCTGTGCCATGTGCACCAGCTCTCACTCAGGCCCTGAGAAACTGCAGGCACAGCTGTACCCTTGCACTCAAACATGTCCCAAGGTCCCAAGGAGTCCTGCTCCAAAGCAGAGGTGCCAACACAGGGCTTTCATAACCAGCCCTAGGCTGGCAGTGCCAAAGGGCCAGGGCCACCAGCTCTGCCAGGGAAGCACCCTGAGGGTGCAGCTCACAGAGCTGGAGAGTGATTTTGGAAACCGCACTGGACAAGCAGGAGACAGACAAAAAGGGGGAGAGATGGAATCTACCATAAAAAGTAAGTAAAATCAGCAGAATTCCTTCATGAAAAGGGTGGAATTAGCATATGGCCTCAGCTGCCAAGTGAGGCCACTGAAGCAAGCAATGTAAATGAGTTCAAGATACAATTAGACATTTTTCTGGATGGAGACAGATGACTGAAGAAGGCATGGCAGGTCACATTTCAGAAGGAGCAGCAGGAACACATTTCACTGTGAAGCAGCCTGCAGAGCCCATCAGGTCCTGTGAGGGCCCTGCATGAGCAGCCAGAGGGACAGGATGCAATCCTAGCCATGCCAGGAGTAGGGAGGTTCCCAGAGGAAGTGACAGACAGGCTGACTAGTGTCCCAGGAAGTACCCCTCCCATTCCTCACTACAAGTCTCCCAAGAGGCCTCCTGGGTCTCCACAAACAAGGACCTAGGCCTCAACATCAGGCATTGAAGCAAAGCTTGCTTCAGTTCTATTGCAGATGTTAGCCTGGTGTCCCAGGGGCTGGGTTCCAGGGTTCAGAGACAAATCCAACCTAGCCCTGCCCTCAAGGGACTCCCAGTCTGCTGGGTTGCATCTCTCTCTCTCTCTCTCTCTCTCTCTCTCTCTCTCTCTCTCTCTCCCTCCCTCCCTCCCTCCCTCCCTCCCTCCCCTCCCTCCACTGTGAAGTCCGTAAACATGAAATGAGAAGTATCTGGTAAACACGTACAACAAGAGAGGCTTCAGCAACTGGAGAGGAGGAGGAGGCCGGAAAGGCAGGGGAAGAGGCCGTTCTGGGCAAAGAACACAGCAGGAGACTGCGGAAGCCCAGGCTGCCAGCACTACATGGAGGATGCTGAGCACGCAGTTCTCCCGGATCTTTGGAGAGGCGGCCAGATCACCTCGAGCTTTGCTAAGAGAGGACAGAATGACCAGAGGCGCCAACCGCTGGCCCATAGACCAGATATGACTCAATAGCAACGACTCGGGACAGCTGTTCCCAATCTTCTGGAGAGCAAGCACATGTGGCCCACCCATGAAACAGAAAACGCCAGGTCCTTGTGAGGGACACAATTTATTAGGCTCTCTCTAACCCAATTGGTTCTGATGTCCCCTTTATGTGGCTTCCTGCACGGGCTGTCGAGCTTTGTCAAGCTCCTGGGCCCTGGGCCTCTCCCTAAAACACTCATTTCCTTCAAGGTGAAAGAAATGTTTACTCCCAGTCACTCTAAAAGGACCACAAACATTTCCTTTATGCTCTCAGCACACACGCTGGCAGCACATTCCCATGGCCAGTTCTGAGCAGGGCTCCATTCTCCTACATACTCCAACATCAGAACAGTCTACCAGCCTCTTGTATCCATGAATCGTGCTCTCAGTGCAAAACTGAAATAGTCCACACACTCTGAGAAGAAAGTAAGGCATCTCTGGCTGTGTCCAGCACCCATGTCCATAAAGAGCTTTGGGAGCAGACTCCTGTAGTGATGCAAGGTCACAGGCCAAGTGCTGGGACCTTTCCTCTCTCCAAATCTGCTGGTGCTTGGAGCTACGGTCTCTTCAGCCCTTCAGCCCTGTCCTGTAAAGGCTGGACACTAACTACTGAGCCCAGGGAGAGGGAGAGAATGCAGGCAATTCCTGGGGCCAGGGCAATGTGAAACATGGACAAAACTACGCTGACTTTCAGCCACAATGTCCTGTCCTCCTCTCTGTCATAAAAAGGACAAAAAGCCCATGTTCATAAAGCACCACCACACACCAGGCATCATACTAGGGATGCCCACATTTGCAAGTCCATACTCTTCATCCCAGCCTGCAAGAAAACACTTTAATTCCATGTGCCAAAGGCAGAAGCCAAGTTAGTAAGGTCAATTCATGGGCCTCAGATGCACAACAAATATACTGTAGAACTTAGATTCTCTGGGCCATGGTGTTCCAAGGTCTTCAGTATTTCCTAAAGTCGTGCATTCTCTTCTGAGGAGGTCTGGCCCTTGAGCCCATCCTAAAAGAAGCTCCCTGGGATAGAGATCAAACCAAAGAAGAATCCACAGTGACCTGGGCTGTGGCTGGACTTGCCTCGATGTGGTATCTAGCACTGGCTTCCCGAGCACAGCTGATTGGTGCCAGGGAGGCTTTGTGGGACAATCATCTTCCCATGCATGGTCTCTTTGTGGGTTGAAGCTTCAGGTTGAGGTCAGGGGCTTCATCCTGCTCAAATGAGCAGATCCATGCAGCAGTGTAAAATACAAACACCACTATGAGGCATAGATCCAAATCCCAGAGCTAGCATTTGCGAAGGCCAACTCACCTCCCTGAGCCATGGTTCCCTATCCATAGCAAAAGCCTGAGAAGTATAGGTTTTTATATCCAAAGGTGGGAACCATATGTGAACAGCATTTTCCATAGCAATTAAGAAAATTCTGGCCGGGCGTGGTGGCTCACGCCTGTAATCCCAGCACTCAGGAGGCTGAGGCAGGAGGATTGGTGCGAGTTCGAGACCAGCTTGGACTACAAAAGTGAGCTCAAGGCCAGCCTCAACTGCATAGTGAGACCCTGTCTCAAAAAGACCAAAAAAAAAGAAAATTCTGAATATAAATGGAGTTTTAGATAGTAAGCAATTATTAATTGTGATGATAACACTGCCCTATCCAAGAAAGTATTTGTACTTATAGAGACTCATACATAAGCATTCAAAGGTAAAATGACTCAAGGTGTTGGTTTTAACTACTTTGGTAAATATAAAAAAGAAAATTTTGGGAGAGGAGACAGATAAAGCAAGCAGACAAAATTAGTAACAGTGAGGTCCACCTGCTAGGAACAGGCAAGTGCACTGCTCTGTCATGGGTATGTGTGAAAATGCTCATAGAGACATACCATGACCTCCCTGATGACAGACTACAGCAGAGGAATCCATGTGTGAGCAGGTGGGACAGAGTATGTGTGCACAAGAGAGCTCAATGTGGCCACAGAGGTCCAAACATATGGAATTCAGTCCAAAGAACTAAGGTATTTATTCTCTCGTTAAGTAAGGCAGGGGCTGGGGAAATAGCTCAGTAGAATAAGCACCTGCCTGGCAAGCTCAGGGTCCTGAGTTCAATCCCCAGTACTGCAATAAATAAATAAATAAATAAATAAATAAATAAATAAATAAATAAATAAGTGCACCTGTTACCTACTAATCACATTCATTATGATTCTTGAAAAAAGATACATATTATGAAATGACTTCACTAAAACTGAGAAAAAAAAGTCCTAAAGCAGAACCAAAATCAGAAGAAGGGGTACCACAAAGCAGCCACATCCTCAGGTCAGGAACTAGAGAAACCCCAGCACAGGTAGGTATATTCATACTTCTGAGGAACTATTAGGAGAACCACTATCAGCAATAAGATATAGAACAAGCACAAATCTATACAAATTAAAAAAGAGAGTTGGGCATGGTGGTGCATGTCTGTAATTCTAGTATTCTGGAAGTTGAGGCAGGAGGATCATGGTGAGTTCAAGGCCTGCCTGGGCTGCAGAATGAGCTCAAGGCCAGCCTGAACTACATAGTAAGACCTTGCCTCTAAAACACACACAGCAAAGAAAAAAAAATCATATAGAAAATAACAGAAGTAAAGTTGAACACAAGGAAGCATATGAAACATTTTTTGAAAGAACATGACAAAAGATCAAATGTATACTAATAAAAGGGGACAAGCTAACCTTTAAACAATGATGTTCTCAAAATGAAACATGTAATTCTACAGTGACATCTTTAATATCATTTCAAATGATTTCTTCTCTTTTCTTCTAGCTGATTTTCCCATGCAAGGACAGACACACTAACATTTTATGACTGCTTTCTAGGTGCCCTAGTTTGGGAATTTTCAAGAGGAAACAATACAATGCAGGACACATTTTATAAGATTATTTTATAATGAATTACCAAAAACATATATATATATTGGGGCCCGGTGGGATGGCTCAGTGGTCTAAAGTGCCTGCTTGGGGAAGCTTGGGCGGCTTCAGGGACCGCAGTTCGATCCCCGGCACCACATGCTGCGCCAGCCCTGCCCTCAGGGTGGGCTGAGCTGACCATAAAAATGAGTGAATAAACAAATAAAGGTTCTGAAACAAGAAAAAAATAAATAAATAAAATTTAAAAAAAAACATATATAAAAGGTGCAGAAAATCTGTTCACACACTAAAGACTAAAGACTCCAGCTGAGGGCTTAGATCCTAATATCCTGTGTGAGTACAGCTCAAAATCTAAAGCTCATATAACAATGCTTTCCACAAGTCCAAAAGGAGGTCTACAGACCAGGACAATGTCTCATACAGGCTCACTTCACAGATTTGCACTGGGACACCCTGAAGGTAGTGGAAGCTAGAAAGTCTGTGCCAGCAGGATAGCAGGATAAGGACCTGTGCTAACAGGCTGAGAGATCTGAACTGGAGCCAGGAAGCAATGCTCAAGGTAAGAACTAGAGCTCCTTCGAAAAGTACTGCAATCATCCTTGGGAACAGTGAGGTTCTGAGCTCCTCCAAAGATGAAGAAAGCCAAGTTCCCAACAGGAAAGCCAAAGCAATGAGCTTCTTGAAGAGACTAAGCAATGCACCCACCATCTTCCCCTCCAGAGCCAGGAAGCAATGCTCAAGGTGAGGAGCTCCCCAAAAGTGAACCATAGTCATTCTCAGAGACAATAAAGGTCCTGAGCTCCTCCAGTGACAAGTAAACCCAGCTTCATTAGGATAGCCAGCATGACAAAGTTCTCGAGCAGAATAACCCAAGAGAACCAGCAGCTTCCAATGGCTTCTCCAGACAGCATTTCCTAATAGTCTCTCCATAGCTTCTCCAGTTTGGCCTCTTACGCTACTGGCAACAATCTTCAGGTAGGCCTCCCACATCCAGTACCTTGGTAGTTCAGCTCAGTGTAACAAGTGGACTACTAGTTGGTAATCCACCACACCAGGGTTGGGCACCAGGCTAAGGAGACTGTCAATAAACAATCTTGCATAAACAAGAATGTTGAGATCCAAACAGATCAAAGTCACTTAACCTTTCACTCTTCTAAGGTAAAACTGCTAACACATATCACAGACTGTGTAAACCCCTCAAGTCAGTGTCACAGGTTAAGGGTTCAGTCCTCAACAAGACCCCTCTCACTTTGGACATTAGTCATGAGTTTCAAGGTCCCTATGCCACCAAACTTCTGACCAGCTGGCCTTCATGGTCTCCTCGGATGAAATAATCACTATCACCAAAAATGCTGCAATGTCTAATTACTAGGGTACAAAGGAGGAGCTCCCCCAAAGTGATATGTTCTGTAGTCTGTCATCAGGGAGGTCATGGTCTGTCTCTATGAGCATTTTCACACATACCCATGACAGAGCAGTGCACTCGCCTGTTCCTAGCAGGTGGACCTCACTGTTACTAATCTTGTCTGCTTGCTTTATCTGTCTTCCAAGGTGAGGAATTCAACCCTGTCCTGATGGATAATTCCCTAGCGCCTATCTCTGGAGTCTGAACGCACTTCTCATACCTGTGTCCCACATCAGGACATGCTATATGCCAGCTTCCATTCCCACAAGTACTGGAATCAATCTACTTCCTCTGTGGGTTCTCCCCCAAGACATTCCTTTCAGCTTCCAGACCTTACTGCTTTTGTCTTTGTAGTGTTCCTTCACCTGCTCCAGCATTCTAGCAGGCCTGGGATGCCTGGTTCCCATTTTGTTAAGCACAAGGCTGGGAGCATGTGCCCCCCACCCCCAGCCTTCTAGGCCCTGGAAAGCACATACAGGACTGTGTCAGCAGGAGGGAGCTAGAAGTCATGTTGGTGAACAGAGTTGGAGCAGGAATTGTGCTGCAATCTCTGGGTCAGAAAGACTCAGATTTCAACCCAAATGCTGCCAACATTATCATGTAGGGCTACTCATTAGATTATACAGCCACAAAGTGACCATGAAAAGTAGTATATAATGTATACCCAGCATTACAGAAAGAAAAGCCCAATGCCTGGTCTGCTGCAGGACGTTCCAGGAAAGCGACCCTCAATCTCTCAGCCCATAGTCAGGGACAGGATGGAACTGCTTTGTCCCAATGACATCAGGCAGCAGGGATTACGAGGGCATTAAGGCCCAGGAATGGCACAGGGGAAATCCTCAGACTTTGCCGTTAATAATTTCCACAGCCTTCCATCTTCAGATGTGGAGCCCTGTGTCACCTCATCTTCCTGCCACTGTCTCAGAAAAGCCCAGTATTTGACAGCTCAGACACTTTACCTTTTCTACACTTTCTGGGACTTGGGCATCACAGACATCACTGTCTATCCCAAACAGAGGAGACAACATGGGGCAGTGACTGCTACTTCTCCCTATACTCTGCCTTGAGATACATGAGCACCCGACTCACTAGAGTCCAAAGCCACACCCTCAAAGAAGTCCTAGCTTGGCCAGCATGTGAGAGGACAACTCTGCCGCAAAACATCTGGGTTCAGCTCTCTGCTCTGCCCCTTACGAGGCTATCCTTTGGCTTTCCCACAGGCAGAGCTGTGTCATGAAGACACACTGTTATAGTAAAGTGCACATAGTATAGGGTGGTCCCTGTTACTATATTAGCATCCCTCATATAACCAAGCAGCATCACAGCACAGAGTGGTGGCACACTGAGGGCACAGTGTTCTAGCAATGCTGTCCTGGAAGGCTCCCCAGGGAAATTGAAATGAAAAGCCATCTAAATGGAGGAAATTAAGCCGGGCATGGTGGTGCATGCCTGTAATCCCAGCACTCGGGAGGCTGAGGCAGGAGGATTGGTGTGAGTTCGAGACTAGCCTGGGCTACCAAAGTGAGCTCAAGGTCAGCCGGAACTGCATAGCAAGACCCTGTCTCAAAAAAAAAAAAAAAAAAAGGAGGAAATTAGAAAAAGGAGAGCAGTAGGGTAGACTGGAGTCTCTGAAAGACTTGGCGGGAGTGGCAGGGAGGGTGAGATAAGGAATTTGAAGTAATTTTCCTTGTAACAGAGGCCTGTTACAGTTTGTGAAGTAAGGGAGTAAAGGATGTGATGCATGTTTTCTAATATCCCCTCAGTGGCTGCCAATGTCCCAGTAGGAGCTGTGCTATGGTGAGCTGGTGTGGTCTGCTGTGGTCTGGTGTGGTGTGGTAATATTTAGTCTGGTCTGGTATGGTGCAGTGTGGTATGGTTTAGTATGGTCTAGTGTGGTCCACTCTGCTCAGAATGTGCAGCCAGCATGAAGCTGCTGGGCCTCCAAAGGTCATGTGCACTGCAGGGCAGAACTTTGCCAACATCTTCCTCACCATGTGTGTCCACCCTGCGTCTGGCCTTGCATGAGAGGAAAATCTGCCTGCAGTTGAGGAGTCAGAGGGAAATCCTTGCCTTCCACAGGTGGAATTCTATAGACAATGTGCAAAACTGAATTAAAGACAGAAAGTAGCACAATAAACATGTTTTAGAGGTCATATAAAATACTCAACAAGCAAGTGTCAAGGATGGTTGCCTATGAATGGAAAAGGCTCTGTCCTCTCTTGCTGTATGGCATTTATAAGGCTAGTACAGAGCCTGGGCCCATATGCATGTGTTATGGTTTATGTCTAGTCGTCCTCCCAAAGCCTCATGCAATCATGGGGTGGGGACTTCTAGAATTTGAGACTTGCCTCACGATCCCTGGGATTATGTGTTTTAGTACTGATGGGATTATGGGTGTAGCCTAAGGTGGATAGGCTGAGGCAGAGAGCCTGAATGTAATATAGTGAGAGACAGACTTGCATTGTTGCTCTCTGCTCCCTGGCTGTTCCGTTGCCTCTGTTGCCATTGTTGCTGTTCTGCCACCATGAACTGCTGCTCTCTGCCATGTGCCTCTCTGCCTTGGAGCCAGTGAGTATGGACTGAAACCTCCAGTAACTGTGAGCTAAATAAACCTTTCCTTCCTTCATTTTGGACGTCGGGTATTTATCCCAGCAATGAGAGAAGAGTAACTAAGATAGCATGCTCTGAAAGGACTGAAATGAAAAAAGGACAAAGATCAGTGCAGAGGTGCTCTTTCAAACTCACATCCTGGCCCTGTAAACACACTGAGATGGGGCCTCCAGGAACACGGCCAAGGAAGACTGAGATGCAGATGGAGGGGACAGAGAGGCTCACAGAGCCCACATGAAGACATGCACCCTGGGCCCAGCTCACAGAGCTGGCTGCATCTGTTTGTTTAAAGTAACTCAAACAAAAACTGTTTTAAGTTACAGCTGGTGTCTGGGCCACTCTATCAAGCACTTAAGATATAGAACTGATTATTTTTCTGGCAACAGGGAAGAAAGACAGGCTGAGAGTATGGTGTCCTATTACCAGCTGTTTCCGGAGCAGTTCTTACAATCTATGCCTGTGTTGGGGCCAGAGCCAACAGGAGAGGTCTGTACATGAAACTGTGTGATTTGTCTTTTTTCTCTTCATTTTTCCTTGTCTGCATTCTACTTACTTAAACCACAAAGAGGACCACTGCTGAGAGGGTACCTCTATGCTGTCATTGCAAACAGGCTATGACACCAAGAAAAGAACTACATGCAAATTGTTGTCTCTGACCACTGCCTGTTGACTCCAGACCTCTGCCTGTATTTTGGAAGATTACAACTCAGCCTTCCAGTGACCTGCCAGGTAACCCTGGCACCTCCGTCGCCCTCAGGCCTGTTTCCTTCTCTATAGAACCAGGATGCTGAAACATACCTGAGTGTAGTGAGAGTGTAGCAGAAATGGTGTATGCACAGTGCCTTACCAAATAGGAGGATCATCAATGTCTGCACACCAGCCTGCTGCCTTCATGCTACTGGTGTCTCTGCAATCTGCCTTCAGCACAACAGATACCACAATGCTGCGGAAGATCACAGTGGAGTTGACAATAACTTCAAACACTTGGGTGAGGGCAATGGGGAAGTAGCACCACCCCTGACTCCTAGACCCTGTTACTTATTGACTGTTACACCTCCACCAGGCCCAGTACAGGGTCCGCAAGCCAGACTGGGTACAGGTGCATGTGGAAGAGGCACAGGTTCTTGCCATGCTGCATGCTGTAAGCCCTTTCTTGCTAGGAGAAGGGAAGAGACACCATTCCCAGCTCTGTTGGGGCAGCCTAGGGTGGACTGCCAGGACATTGCTCAACCCAGTTTCACTTCACCCTGGCAACATACTGCACACTATGTAGGTAGCACACAACTGGTCCCCAAAGGACTTAAGGCTCGGTTTTCTGGCAGCAGCCCTGCAAGATAGGTATCCTTTCGCATCTTCCACACTCCTCTCCACTCTTACCACCATAGCTTGGCTTTTGTTCCACAAGCAGCATGGGACTGTAATATCTCACACCCCACCTTTACAGTCTGCTGTGTGTGTATGAGGCCCACAGAGTGGCAGCTGACAGCAAGCAAAAGTTACCCAAGTGTTAGATGTTGCTGTTAGGAAGAGGTGGGTCATGCGTAATTCCTGTTTTTTCTGTATTATTTTCTAAAATTGGAGCAAGAAAGCTTACTTTATCATGATTATAAATACTTTATAATAAAAGTTATCTATTAAAATACTGAAGTAAAAATACCAACTAGGTAATTCATGAAACAGGCCTCAGGCCACTGCCAGATCAGTAAGCAGAGACACTGGCCTCCTACCCTGGCAGAGTATTCTGGCTGCCCCATAAGAGTGGCTGACTCAGAAACTGGCTAAACACTTGTGACCTCTGTGAGCAAGAAAACAAGATCCCCTGATAGTTGGTAAATGATCCAATTGGAAATGAGGTCAGAGAGCTGGTCTCTGAGGTGAAAGCTGTGAGCCCACATCCAGGCAGCTGGAGGTCAGGAGTGGATGTGAGCTGACTGGCAGAGGGATACCTAGGCTGAGGCAGGTGTGAAGCATAGCACTGTGGCTCCCTGAACTAGATGGTAATTTCCCACAGCTCAGACCAAGCCCAGCTCTGTCTCCCCAAAGAGATGTTTCCCAGAGCCCACAGAGCTGGTTTGTGAGCTAGTCTGCTTCTGCTTCCTACAGCCAGGCAAACCTCAACTTGAGCTGCAGATCTGTGGACCTGTCAGCAGACATGAAGGGTCCTGGTGGAGGCTGAGCTTGGTGGCCAGCCAGGCTTTGAAGTTCCTCCATCCCACACTTGCCCAAGTCTTGGGCTTGTTTATTTTTTCTGTATAACTTTTGTAATGTTCCAACTAAACAGGGCAGTTTTATCAACAATTTCCAGGCAAGAAAAGAGCAGAATGCCTGGTTTACAATGAAGATTGGTAGATTTGCAAGGCCATATGATGGGTGAGAAAAGCTCCCACTTCAAGAGATTTGGAAGCTGGTATAGTAACTCTGCATCCTGTGCTACTCAGAGAGCTTCTTCAGGCCCAGCTCCAGGGGTAGGCGCACTCAATCTCTCTCATATTTTCTGCTGGAGCCCAGGAAGTCACTCTGTACTAGGGTAGCTGGGCTGGCAGGAAGAGATGGAAACTCCACAACTGCATACAAAGTGGACTAGGAGGCCAGAGCAGTGACCACCTCACCATAAGCTCTGGATCAAACTATGCAGAAAATGAGTCCTGTAAGTTTCCTGGTTTTAAGAAACAGTGTAGGCTGGATTTCTGTTTTTCACAGCTTAAGATTCTAGACTAATAAACACTTCTCTAGTATCTTCCATGCTGCTGCGGTTACTACCTCTTTGTACCATCTCCTCAGAGTGAACAGCAAGGCAAGTGCATTTGGGGTTATGTTTTCAGACAAGATCCAGTGAGGGGGCTAACTTCTGCCAACTACTGACATCATCATCTTATCCAAAACTACACAGCTATCAGTAATGAAACAGATCAAACCCAGGTCCTTCGGGTGGGCATCCACATTCCTTTCTCCCCCAGGGATGGCCTACTGCCTCTATTCATACATCTTGTGTAGCAGGCAAAGCTAAGGTGGTGAGTGCTTCATCCCTAAAATCCAAGTACTCAGAATGACCAGTTAGATAGACACTGTGTCTGCACTGAAAGACACAGTGCCACTGAGATTCCAAGTGTGTGATCCAGGTACTGTCTACACAGCAGGAGAGAAGGGAAGCAGAGACTCATTTCAGGGCTGGGTGCAGGCCCACAATCACATCAACATGATTGTGATCACTTGTCACATTTTCTAACTCAGTTCTTCACAGCCACCTCCACTGTTCTGCCTCCATCTTCAACGAAAGTCCTTGTGTTGGGGATTTTGCCATGATAGCATCCTCCTCCTCAGGCTGGAAACACATCCATCCCCTACTCTTTGCAACCTAAGAGAAACACAGATAACATCCACCACCTTCTCCCCACCATCTTCTTCAAACGCACCATAATTACAGTTTGCAGTTGGCATACAGTAAGATAATTTCCAGTTTCCCTCCTGGAAATAAAAAAGAGATCCCAGGTAGTTCTATAATCCTATACTACATCATTAATATTCTAGTGTTAACTGATGGCCTCAGGCCCAGTGCCAGGTCATTTTCTATTGAGTAAGTGTCTTAACTGGTGGCTACAAATATAGCTACTGAATGGATTCTGCCTCACTCATTCAAACAAAATTTTTAATTTAGTCATCTCATTTTATGTAACTGGGGAAACTGAATTTTTTTTATCTCATATCATATTTTCTAACCAACTTATATTAGTGGTGTCACTGAATGATTTTCCTTAGGTCAAAAGTTTTCCTTATCAGAATATAATATATTATTAAAGATATGCCCCAGAAATGAGGACTCAGCAAGGACTTCAAAAGGACTTGAAGGAAAGTCCCACAGTACAATAGTTCTCAAATGTCAGCCATTCCTGCACCACTACAAGGTACCTAGAAGCACAATGTAGCAAACACAGCATGCCCAGCACATACTTGCTACAAACTACAAACACTTTGCCACATTTGCATGCTTTATATACTCTCTCTCTCTGCATATGCACACACACACACACATGCATGCATCATGCATTGTCTAATGCTAGAGATGGGTAGTGAGAAACACGTTAGGCCATGTTACCACTGTGCAAAGGTCATACAGCATACATGCACATCCTAGATGGCCACAAGGACAGTAGGTAAGGGCCACCATTTACATTCAGTCCAATGTTTGTTGGGGAAGCTTTTAGAGACAGGGTCTGACTATGTAGTTCAGGTTGGCCTTGAACTCTGGGCAGTCCCCTAGTCTCAGTCAGTCCCCTGTTGACTAGTTGCAGCACATGACTATAAGTACAAAATGTTTCCTGGTATGGAAATAGTTCCCATATTACATTAAAGTAGGCTGCTGACACAAAAGCATGTGAACCACTGACATCTCTCTTCTCAGAATAAGAACATTCTCCCACCCAGGACACATTAACACTGACTCTACAGTATCATCTAACCTAATGCGGATACTCAAATTTCCAATTATCTAGATCATCACTTTAAGAGTTGCACTTGTGTTTTTCCAAATCTGATCTTGCTAGTTTCTTGTATCTAGAAGCTCTGCTTGGCCCATAAGGAGACAAGAAGGGTTTATTGGTAATTTCGACACTTTTTCCCCTTTAGTTCTCTGAGATAGGGTTTCACTATGCAGTTCAGGCTGGCCTTGAACTTCCTATGTAGCCCAGGCTAGTCTCAAACTCAGTGATCCTCCTGCCTCAGCCTTCTCAGTGTTGGGATTACAGATGTGTGCCACCACACCTGGCCAATTTTTGATACTCTTAAGGAATCTTCCCTAGTTAACTATTTACTTGATATTTTTCTTCACATTCCTTATTTTTTGAGACAGTGACCTATTAAATTGCTAAGCTTCCCAGGCTTATTTGGTATTTTTCTAATATACATCAAAAGAGATGTGAAACTTAAAGTTAGAAACCATTTGCTCCCCACTATGTATGATCCTGTAACCTACCTACCTATGAGAAGTGAGTGACCTCAGCCCACCCTGCTTCCATCTGCCTCACCTGATCCTTCCACTAGCAGGAACTTGTACCTCCCAAGGGCTCCCAGCCCTTCCTAGGGCTTCCTCGAACCTATCTATCCATGTGGAAAGATGGCACTGGGCCAAAGGTTGCTTTGAGGTGAGTGTTGTCCTCCTCATGTGGGCTCCCAACAAATAAGCTATTTACCCCAATCTTCCAAAGAAGCTGTATTACAAAAGCACTTTCCCACAGGGTGTAGTGGTACATGCCTATAATCTTAGCACTTGGGAGGCAGAGGCAGGAGGATTAAAATGAGTTTGAGGCCAGCCTATGCTATATAGACAGCCGAACCTGAACTGCACAGTAAGACCCTGTCTCAGAAACAAACAAAAAAAGCACTTCCCACTATTCCAACAACATGCGAAGCCCTTTCTTCCTGTCCTGCCCGAAGATCCCTATACCTACAGCCAGGCTTGGAAGAACTTTCTGGGGAAGGGCTCAGACTCAGGAAGATGGACACGAGCTGATGCAAAACAAAGCAGCCACTACACGTAAGGCCTCAGGTTCCAGCCTCCAACACCACCCACCCTGTCCAGCCAAGGCTTGGGAGAAAAATACCTAATGACAATGTGGTGACAAGCTGTCATACCTCCTCTTCACACATAAGACCAAGGACAGGAGCTGGGGCTTTAGTTGTAAGCTCCTGGCACATGGACAATACCCATGGTGAAAGAGCACTTAGAACTCTGGCATGGGGAGTCGGTAACCAGAAAGCCTCAATACCCTCTGCTGACTCTGGTTTCCTTTCATTGCATCCCAGCCAACAGAGTTGATCCAAACTGAATGCTGCAGACTCAGAGTAGAACCTACCTCATCAGCAAAATAGGGAGTAGAGGTCAATGCAACAATTCTCTGTCTTTAGCCCTCATTTCCCAAAGCAGTGAGTTGCTCACCTAACATTCTCAGGGTGCAACTACTTGTCAGTCAGCTTCTAGTCTTTCTCACTGGCCCTCATTCTGTTGCTCTCTGCACTTAGTAGCAGGGAGAAACGTAGGCTTTCCAAAGCTGCCAGCCAAGACTGCAGCTGTGTCATAACAACCCACTATAGTCTCTCCAGCCTGCACTTTTTTTTTTCTTTTTTTGTCTTTTTGAGACAGGGTCTTACTATGCAGTTCAAGCTGGTCTTGAGCTCATTTCTGTAGCCCAGGCTGGTTTGGAACTCACATCGATCCTCCTGCCTCAACCTCCCAAGTGCTGGAATTACAGGTGTGCACCACCATGCCAGGCTCCTTCCTGAACTTCTGACCCAAAGATCACGGGGTTCATACACTGGCGGCAGGCAAATTGAGCTGGCCCTTGACCAGTGTGCGACTTTGAGACTGAAGGAGAGGGCTGGCCAAATAGTTCAGTGGACTAAAGAACCTACAAAGAGGCATGGGGCTGGGGGTTCAATCCCCAGGCCTGCAGTGCTGGCCCTGTCCCTGGGGCATGCTGAGATGTCAATTGAGATTGAGCATGGTGGCACATGCCTATAATCCCAGCTCTTGGGAGGCTGTAAACAGGCAGATCACTGAGTCCGATCTAGTAGTGAGACCCTGAACACCCTACAGACCCTTTCCTAAAATAAAATGAGAGAAAGAGAGAGAGAGAGAGAGAGAGAGAGAGAGAGAGAGAGAGAAAGAGAGAGACAGAGAGACAGAGAGAGAGAGATAGAGAGATAGAGAGAGATTGACTGAAGGGGAGCAGTAGGATACTTCCGGTGCAGCAAGATCAATTGCTATCAGGCCAGGAAGATAGCTCAGTACAATAAGCACTTGCCTGGCAAGCACAAAGGCCTGAGTTCAATCTCTGGTACCACCACCAAAATAAAAAAGATCAATTGCTATCCACATAATGTGCCAGGGCAGCCCTGCCTCAGCTTTCTGGGGACTTCTGCAGCCTTAAGGAAAATCAAAGCTGTGCCTCTTGGTGGGCAATACTGTTACATAAGTAGTTTAACTCTGTATATGTCACTAAGAACAGTCTTGTGCAGTGAAAGGCTCTTTGCCACACAGAGGTTCACACACAACAAAGAACAGTGACACCCATACTTTAAACATATCTCACACCTGTCCTCCACATATATTCCTGCTCTCTACATGTTACCTCTAAGCTGCCCACTCATTCTGCAAAATGAGTATGATTAACCCTGATTTGCAAGTGACAACATAGAAACCCAAGGACGTGCCATGCTCCAGCTCACAGAGCCCCAAGTTAACAGAATGCACCACAGAGCTCTCCAGCTCTCTTACCACTGCTTTTTGTGCCCTTCAGCACTTGGTACAGTTAGTCTGTCAGGGAGGCATGGCCCTTCATTTTTGCTGTCTAAAGAGCAGATAGCAATAACTGAGAAAGATGCTGGTGGTGTTCATTGGCCTCACGCTGACGCTTCTGAATCCCCATGGCAGTCAGAAATCTCTCCCTCAAGGCGAAGACTTCAGTCTGGTCCCTCAACACTAAACACCTCTGACAGACATGAGCCAACATGCCTTGTACTCCAGGAGAAACATACAAGAGTCTGATGCTTTTGTCAAAAGATGTAAAAAGATGGGAAGAACCATCACTGACCTGTGGGCACCTGCCATATGTTACAGCTATGCCAGGCATCCACCTGCAACCCTCCCAACAGTCCACAATGTTTGTTCAAAGAGCCCTAGCATCAAACCCAGATTACCTACCTCTGAACTCTTGCTCTTTCTACCAGCAGAAACCACAAGTTATAAACAAAATACAGGTTTCCCTAAATATCTCCACAATTGACTTCCTCAAAGCCAGGTTGAATCCATATGCCACTGCACCTGCCTCTCTGTAACCTTAATTGAGGCTTTTCTGGCCTCCCCAGATGACCTAGTCAAATCACCACTAGGCCACCCCCTTCTGCACTGATGATCTTGAAGTCCTGCCAGTCTACTACATGATGAAATAGTTTTCAGCCTCCTGAGTTTTGGCCATAGCCCCAAAGCCCAGGCTTCTACACTTCTGTCCTGGGTGATGTTGGCCTTCCTGCTGCCAGTCTTACTCATTCCAAGTCTCTCTGTGGAGTTGTGCTAGCCCTCTAAAGAACAAAGGCAACTGTTCACAGCTGGAGATGGTCCCCACAGCTAAGAGTTAAGTCCCTTCTGTGGGAGATTGTAGTGGATTGACAACTGGTAGTCAACGTATAACACTCAGCTGAACTGAACCAGCATGGTGTTGGATGTAGGAGACCCACCTGAGTGTTGCTGCTGACAGCATAAGAAGCAGAATTGGAAAGGAAAACATTTAGAAGCTGTAGGGAGGCCAGGGAGATAGCATAAGCACATGCCTGACAAGTGTAAGTTCCTGAGTTTAATTCCCAGCACTACAATACATATCTAGTCAGACAGACAGACAGACAGACAGACAGACAGACAGACAGACAGACAGACAGACAGACAGACAGACAGATGCTGTGGGAAGTGGTTGGGAAGCTACAGAGAGCTACTGTGTTTTCTTTGAGCAGCTTGTCATGCTGGCTTTCCTAATCAACTCAGTTGTTCATTGAAGAAGCTTGGGATTTTGTCTCTGAGAATGGCTGTCATTCACTCTGGGGGAGTTCTGGTCCTCACTTAAAAGAGTATTGCTTCCTGGCTCTGGAGGGGTAGTTAGTGCACTGCCCAGTCTCCTGGAGAAGCTTGTTGCATTAGCCTGCCTGATGGGAAAAAGGCTGTCCTCATTATCAAAGGAGCTTGGGACCTCACTTTTGCTGAGGATAGCTGTTTTACCCTTCAGGGGAGCTCTGGTTCTTATATTGAGCACTGATTCCTGGCTCCAGTTCAGATACCTCAGCCTGCTACCACAAATCCTTCATCTCACTGACAGACTTTCTAGCTTTCACCACTGACCTTTGGGCCTTTGAGCACAGATCTGTGAAGCAGGTATGAGACATTGTCACGGGCCCTAAGCCTCCAGTTGGATTAGTGGGAGACATTGATACAGGCTCTAGATCTCTAGCTGGACTCATGCAGGACATTGCCATGGGATCTAGGTCTTGAGTTAGATGTTTTTGTTTTTGTTTTTGTTTTTCAATGTGTAGACAGATTTCCTGTACTCTCTTTGTATATAACTCTTTGGGTAAGATCATTATAAAATGATCTTACAAAATATGTGCCCTACACTGTATGGTTTGCCATGTAAAACCCTAGACTACAGCAGAGATGTTTTGGATAATATGCTGATCTGGCATTACACTGTAAGAAATTTATTCACTTTTTGGTTCTCTTTCATGGTGACAGAGCTTAATTGTGTCAGCTTTGCCTTGAGAGAAGCCCCGGGAATTAGTAAAGCTCTTCTAGGAGTCTGGCTGGGTCTTAGACGTATGACTAGTACTTATGGTCCCTCACTCTTTGTGTTGGGCACTGTTCTCTGCTCTGCTTTCTAATCTAAGCATCTCTGCCTCTCCATACCCTTCTCTCATGATGCTCCTGCCTTTGGGCCAGATGACCATTGACTGTATCATTCGAAGAAACCATGGCCAAATTAGATTTCTCCTGCTTCACCTTCAGCACGCAGAATATTGTGTCCCACGGATGGGACAGTGACCAATGCATTTTTCTTTTCCCTAACTAAATAATAAGCAAGTCTCAGCTTAGGGCAAAATCTACTAATTCCTCTCTACACTGCCCCAATCTCCATTTCTTGCCAAAGCTAATCATGGCACAAGTTCATAGCCCGTAGCATGCTAGTATTTGGCAACTGTTTGGTTTTCAATGTCTGTGTGCCATGCAAATATATGTTTGTTCTACCTACAAAGGAGACACCAATTTTCTTTTCTTGTGACATCAATTTTCTACTGGCTTTGGTGATACAAATATTCTTTATATTGATCTAAAATTTTAAAACTGGATTACAGTAATAATAATAATAATAATAATAATAACAATAAATTAGAACACACATGGCATCAACCCCAAGACAGACAGCAGATGGCTGTAAAATGCCCAGTTTGGAAAGACCAGCCAGCCAACTAAAAGCAGTTCTTAGAAGCTGGTCCACAACCCAGGGTCCCTCAAAAATCTGTAATGCTTTTCCTGCCTACACACTCTGCTGAATTAGCCATGGTCTTTCAAGCCTTTGTGCTCTGCATATGTTTCTTAGTTACTTTTTACTCATTGCTGGGACAAATACCTGACACCTAAAATGAAGGAAGGAAAGTTTATTTAGCTCACAGTTACTGGAGGTTTCAGTCCATATTCGGCTGGCCCAAGGGTGAGTGGAACAGGGCAAAGAGCAACCAGTTCATGGTGGTGGAACAGCAACAACCGCAACAGAGGCAACCAACCAACCAGGACAGCAGAGAAGAATAGCAAGAGTCTGTCTGTCTGTCTTTTATATCACATCAGGCTCACCGCCTTAGCCATCCTCCTCAGGCCACACCTGTAATTCCCAGCAGTACTCAGATCCACAATCTCATCAGTACTACAACACATAATCCCAGTGGATCATGAGTCAAGTCTCAAACTCTAGAAGTCCCTGCCCCATGACTGCATGAGGCTTTGCGGGGACAACTAGACACAAACCATAACAATACACTCTATATCCTGACTAACTAGGTCTCCAAGATCGGTTTCAGAAATGCCAAATACTATACCCTGTTCTGTAAGACTCACAATATGTAGCTGTGTATCAAAGATGAGAGGCCCTGAGCAGCCTCAAGGAGAAATCACTGAACTCAACGTACCAGCACTTCTCAAACTACCTGATCCTCTTCCTTTCCCATACTCTATCAATGCCATATGAAATGAGTGTTTCACAGAGCACATTTTGAGGAATATAGGACTCTCATCTATCTTTCCAAGCCCCTCTCTATCTTTCCAAGCCCCTTCTTGACTTAAGCCTCATGAACTCGTCATATGCCAATTCGTCAAGCAGCTCCCTGCCTCCCATGCAGAACCAGTCACTCCGGCTCACCAAAACTCCAGTGAGGCTGAGCAGCAGCTCCCACACATGGTTAGCTTACAGGAATTCAACTGCAGGTACTCTGTGGCACAAGGAAAGAGCAGGTGATAGGCTTGCCAGCCTCCACTATGGTGTGAAAGTCTCTTGGGCCACATTTGCACAGCCTGTGTAACTCTAAGGTCTGAAAGGTGGCCACATGACACATGGCACAGCTCCTAAGCATCAACCACTACCCAACCTATGATCTCACATGGCTACAGCATGCTTCTCATGCCAAGAAAATCAGCCCTGAGCGGGGCTGGCAGAAAAACATGACATTTGCTTTCCACACAGCCTGTTCACAGGGAACACAACACCAGGGAAGGTGCAACCCCCAGAGCACTCACTGGCCTCCACTGCCTACAGCTGCGGGGCTCTGTCCCTCCAGGCTGTGAGCCCGACAGAGAGAAGGAGTCTCCTCTCTGTGGTGCCTGGCAGTCAGCATTCCAGATCTGCCTGATGATGACGAAGGCAGAGATAGAGAGTGAGGAAGAGCATATCACATGTCTCTTTCACAGCACTAAAGCCACCAGAAGCCTCCCATCTGGCCACCCACACACTATGGACTCTCAGCTGCTAGAATATGGGGCACCCCATTCCATGGAAGCTGCTCTGCCCCAGTGATGGCCTTGTTTGTACACCACTTCATAGTGTCTCCAGAAGTGTTCATTCAGCCCCTCAGGCAGAAAATCAATGGGGAGGAGGTATCACTTATCATTTATCAAAACACAACTGAGAGGCAGCCCTGCCAGATGATTCTGATGTTGTCACCACCCTGCCATTCCTACAAGAAGTGACATTTGGGTGCCAGGATGAATCAATGAGTCCTGATGTGAGAGCAGAGTTCACAGGGTAGTGAAAAGGAAAGTCTTCATTACCTTTGGAAGTACTGGGTAGGGGAGGGTGACAACAAATGGGGATATGCACCCATTACCAGTTCCAGGTTAGTGAACCCCAAATTAAATTCCTAACAACAGAGAGCATCTTGCATTCTAGCATCCAGTGCCAAGGTAGGACTCAATGTGGGGTGCGTTGAGCCAAAACAAGGGTTTGAATTACTTTACCTTGATTTTGCTTAATCCTGGGTGTATGTAAATGCACACACACTTGTGCAAGGAATGTGTCTATAAGAGAGGGATAAGCATTATAGAAAGGATGCCATAAGATTCTGACCCAATTTATAATCTCAAAATTGGGTCCCAGGCCGACAGTGCCTGCCTCTTTAGCAATTTACTCTCATCTCACAGTTAAAAACTAGCATAGTTGCTCTTCTCCATAGTTCACAGTGTGAATTAACATCCCAGGAGATATAAGCCAAAGGAACATACTCCAGAGACCTGCTTCCATGGCCCAGGGAACATAGGTCAAATGACAACTGGTTCCTAAATTGAGAGAAGTAGATCAGGTGAAGGAAGAAAAGCAGGGAGATGGGCTAACAGTTTTTAAATACTATTTTAGAAAACTTACTCAAGTATAGCCAAGTTTGATTTATTGCTTGTTTGTTTGAGACATGGTCTCCCTGGCCTTGAACTTACTGGCTTTGAACTCACTACATAGGCAAGGCTGACTTCACACTCAAAATGCCTTAGCTTCCTGTGTGCTGGGATTACACATCTGTGCCACCACATCCAGCTCTTCAATGTGGTATTTTAAAATTAAGGACTCCTGAATTACAGGAGTACAAATACTCTTTTTTCATGTTTATGTTTTAAAATGCCATTTATTTGAGCTAGTGCTCTGAGGGACCCCTTTGAGTGGGGGCAGGATTTCAGTATCATCCAGCCCAGATCTAACTAGCAGAACATTTGTTTGGCTTCAGCCCCTTGCTGCTCTCTAGCACTCTTCCTACAACTCAGGCTTCTCTTCCTTAGGTGCCTTCTTCTATGTCCTAGAAACTGGGAAGTCATTGAATAGCAGGTAGTGAGGCACAACCCCACCTAGCATTGCACTCTGTGCCTCAATTTCCTCGTCTGTTCAATGAGACTGCCTAGCTTACAGGTCACAGTGAGGTCAGCAGTAATGCGTGCTGAGCACCCACCTGTGGTCGATGAAATATAAAGGCAATTACTAGGTCTACCTCACACCTTCAGAGCAAAGGGTTTCTTCTCTGCACAAAGATCCACTCCCTCACCACCATGCCTTTCCCTCTCCTGGATCAGCTGTAGCGCTCTCAGTGGCACTGAGAAGGTGCTTGTATATTCACTTCCTACCAGACTGGAGCTTCCATAGGTGCTCATGGCCACAGAGCAGCTCCTGCCAGCTTTCTTGTGTTGCACAGATATTTGTATGCCACATCCATGCCAGCTCTTTACACACACACACACACACACACACACACACACACACACACACACACACACACACAAAGGCCTGTACTCATGCAAGCTGAGGTGACTGGCTTGCTCCATGCCCAGTTCACCCCTGTAACAGAGGGAACCTTTCCTATCATTCCTTCTTCTAACAGTTGGGTTTAAGTTCAAAAAGTGCCTGACAAAGACACAGATGACCTTTCAAGATTTACACTGGTCAGATGCCTCCAAGCAAGCTAACCACAATGGAGATCTAGGGGAATCCTAACATGGGGTTACTCACAAATAAAACCAAGAGGTCAAGAATGAGAGAGATTCAGCCTAGGGCCCAGAATCTAAACTGTCCAGACTGGGTCTCAAATCCTACCACCACCACTACTTACACAGTACAGGACAAACTGAACACTGGGTGATTTACAGATTGCACCTACCCCCTGCATCTCAATAATGCACTGTACTGGAAAATCCATACAGAGTTATAATGTTAACCTGAGAAAGGAGATTACACACTCATCCCAAATAGGTGGGTGCTCTGGGGACCTCTTACTTCTGGAAACTGCACTGTGGGTAATTCTCAAGAAGAGTCATTCTAATAGACATACAACAATGAGGCCCCAAAGGACTTCTAACCAGCCAGGGTCTCCAGAGGTTACTGAGTCCACCTCTCAGCCTCAGGACAGCACTCCTACCTTCAAGTAATCCCAGCCATACAAATCAAGCTGGGTCAAGGACTTGGTAAATTAAATTAAAAAATAAGACTCTGGGAAGCAAGAGTTTCCTAGAAATGGAAGTGTATGCTCAGCCTTCTCAGGCCTTAAGGAAATGTGGGAGAGAATGAAAGCAACATAATGGTCCAATAAAATGTTTCCAGGAAAAAAGACTTTTATCAATATTGCCCAAGATCAACAGGCCTCCTGCTGTGGCTTGGGGGCCTTCTCATTAGGCAGTTCTCATGGTGGCGGTATTGCTTGGTCTGCGGAAGGCATCTAAGCTGCCTCTTGGAGCCACTACCAGTATCAGCAGGAGTCCAGCTCTTACCACTCGACTCCTCTACCCCCATGTCTTTTCCTCTCCTGGCTTAGCTGTAGCTATCTCAGTGTTACTGAGAAGGGGCTTCTATATCCCTTTCCCATCAGATTGGAGCTTCCACAGGTGGAGTCTTACCAGCTCTATCTGTATCTCTGAGTTCAGCACAATCCAAACATAAACTTCAGGTAAGCAGATGAGTAAGCCAACCAATCCCTGACTGGAGACAAATGAGTGAAAAGAGGGTCTCTGTCTCTCATTTCAATTCTCATTCTTTCAACTAGAGTTTCTTGCACATCAAATTTGTGTCTGATCAGGTCAAACAGTCATAATGACTCCAGCTGAGAATTCTTCCAGGGAGCCCACCATGAAAAGACCTAGTGGAGGGGCCCAGTGGGATGGCTCAGTGGTCTAAAGCGCCTGCTTGGGAAAGCTTGGGCAGCTTCAGGGACCACGGTTCAATCCCCAGCACCACATGCTGCGCCAGCCCTGCCCTCAGGGCAGGCTGAGCCGGCCATAAAAATGAGTGAATAAACAAACAAGGGTAGCCAGGCGTGGTGGCGCATGCCTGTAATCCCAGCACTCGGGAGGCTGAGGCAGGAGGATCGATGTGAGTTTGAGACCAGCCTGGGCTACAAAAGTGAGCTCAAGACCAGCCTGAACTGCATAGTGAGACCCTGTCTCAAAAAGACAAAAAAAGAAAAAAACAAAAAACAAAAAACAAGGGTTCTGAAACAAGAATAAAAATAGTAAATAAAATTTAAAAAAAAGAAAAGACCTAGTGGAAAAATGTGATGTGGATGGCTCTTCTGTCATTATTATAAGTGATTAAGCCTGATCTGTTCTTGACTGGGTGAAACTGGGTGCTCAGAATACATTACTGCTGACCTCACACTGACCTGTAAGCTAGGCAGTCTCATGGAACACATGAAGACAATGAGGCACAGAAAGTACATTGATAGGTGGGTTGTGCCTCACTACCTACTTTTCACTGACTTTGCCCAGCTGCCAAGAGACAAAAGGAAAGGGAGGTGGAAAATACCCAGTTTACAGAAGCCACAAAGCAAGGAAGTTCTTCCAAAGATTAAGAAAACAAATACTATGAACAACTATGGTGGCACACATCTATAATCCCAGCATCTGAGAGGCTGAAGAGAACTGCCACAAGTTTAAGGCCAAATAGCAAGACCCTATCTCAAAAATAAAAATAATAAAAACATTAATAAATAAAAATATTATACTACTAACAATGCTAATATTTTAGTTGATTATGCATCCTACTTTGTTTTATACATTTTATATATTAATTCATGAATCCTCAGAATGACTACTATATATACTTTTTTTTCCTACTTTTTATTATTTTGGATACAGGAGCTCACTAGAAAGCTTGGACTCACAGTGATCCTCCTGTTTTCAGCCTCCCCAGTGCTGGGTTTACAAGCATGCACCACCACACCTGGTCTCAGTGGCCAGTTCAGGGCATCTGGGTGCTGGGGTTGGGGAGGGGGAAAGGGTGGGGGTGAGGGTGGGGGTTAGGGGGGTGGCAGGGCATGTGGTGCCAGGGATTGAACCTCAGTCCCTGTGCTTGCCTAAGTGAGTGCTTAGTCTGCTGAGCTATCTCACCAGCCCACACCTTTATCCTTAAAGCTCAAAAATACATTCCAAAATTGAGATTTTCCCCACAGTGCAAGATACTAAAACACAGACTACCATCTCAGAAGACTAAAAGACCTGGGCTCCAGACCCATTTCTGTCTCTACTTGCTATCCCCTTTAGGTCTCCATTTCCTCAGCTGTCTCTCTCAGGTCAGGATCAAAGAAGACATCACATGTGAGGCATCTGATCCAGCGGTACCTGGGACTGGCTGACCTTCTTTCCCCATATCCTTGAGCTAGTGTCCACCACCTCTGTAATCATCACCAACACTCCACTGTGGGGAGCACAGAGCTATAAGGAAATAGCCCTCCATGACTATGGGCCAAGAATGCAGGCAAACTTAGAGGGAGCATTTTCTGGAACATGACATCACTAGAAGGCTAAAGCCTACCTGTCCCTAGCTGATCCCACTGGCAGGTCACTGACAGAGCAAGACCCTGCCATCCACTGCTTTCCTTGTCTCCCATTTCTACAACTCAGGACTGACCAATTATACCAGCTACCATCTTTGTTCCACCTACTGGCTGATCCCTGGGAAGAGTTACCTGCTTCCAGAAAGAAAAAAATTCCACATGCATATGTCAAAATTGTGTTAAGCTGGGCGTGGTGGCGCACACCTGTAATCCCAGCACTTGGGAGGCTGAGGCAAGAGGATCTTTGCGAGTTCGAGACCAGCCTGGGCTACAAAAGTGAGCTCAAGGCCAGACTGAACTGCATAGTGAGACCCTGTCTCAAAAAAAAAAAAAAAAAAATTGTGTTAAAAAAAGAAACAAAACAAAAACAATATACTAAGTTAAAGCAATGTTTAAAGGGAAATTTATAGTATTTTTTTAATTTTTAAAAATTTTGTGTAATTCACCATGTTAACAAGTGAAAAATAAAACAGTATTATTTTAGTACATACAGAAAAAATACTTTGCCAAATTCAACAACTACATCTAGTAAAAAAAAATGCTCACCATATTGGTAACAAACGAACTTCCTCAACACAATAAAGGACAGATACAAAAAAATCCACAGCTAGTATCATACTTATGGACAACAGGAAATCCTTTGTTCCTACACGATAGTTTACATCTAAAATGTCCTCCAAAACTCTCATGTGTTCAGAGGAAGGGCCGCTGGAAGTGACTGGATTACAGAGCCATTATGTTCATCCACTGATGAGTTAGAAATTAAATGTGCCATTAAGAGGTGTGGCTTGGTTGAAGAAGGTGGTCCCTGGGGATATGGCCTGGAAGGGTGTGTTCTTGTCCCCGCCCCTTCTCATCTCTCTGTGCTTCCTGGCCACCTTGGGATGAGCAGCTTTCTTCTCCCAGGCCCTTACACCGTCCTGTTTCTGCCTTGAGGCCAGCAGACCATGATGGACTGAACCTGAATCCTCTCCTCCTTTAAGCTGTGGATGTCAGGTATTTCCACTAGGACAAGTGAAAGAGTTTAGTAAGGTAAGAACAATATACACAAATGAATTGTGTAATATATTAGCAACAAATAAAAATAACACTTATATTACCATGAACAGATGAATAACTGAGGCAAGAGGATCAATGTGAGTTCAAGACTTGCCTGCGCTACATAAGTGAGCTCAAGGCCAGCCTGAACTGTATAGCAAGACCCTGTCTCAAAAAGCCAAACAGCAAAAAAAAAAAAAGAATTACTTAGAAATAAATTTGGAGGGGCTGGGGAGATAGCTCCGAGGCACAAGTGCCTGCGTGGCAAGTGCAAGGTCGTGAGTTTGAACCCCGGTCCCGCAAAAAAAAAAAGAAATAAATTTGGGCCTAGCCAGCAGATGAAAGCATCTGCAAGCAGGTACAGGGGCTGGGGTTTCAATTCCCAGGCCTGCTGTGCTGGCCCCACCCCCAGGGTGTGCTGAGACAGTAATTGAGACTGGGCATCATGGAGCTCACCAGTAATCCCAGCTCTTGGGAGTCTGTAAACAGATGGATCACTATGAGTCTGATCTAGTAGTGAGACCCTGAACACTCTATAGACCCTTCCCTAAAATACAAAAAAAAGAGAAAGAAATTCAACAAAATACACATAAGACATCTACACTTTTAAAAGACACTTAAGATTAAGAAATAAATGAGATACAAGTTCACATATTAGAACACTCAATTCTCCCCATAGTGACAAAGACATTAAATCTAATCACAATCACACAATCATTTTTTAAGAAACTAGAAACTTGCTTCTTAAATTTATATAGAAATATATTTTTAAAAACAAAGAAATATAAATCTACAATATTCAAAGCAATCTTGAAAAGAAAAGGCTGAAGGATTTATACTATTTAACTTCAAAACTTACTTTCTATAGTTATTCAATAAGGATGGCAATAAGGATGGGTGACAATGGTATAGGACAGATGACAGATCAATGAAACAGAATAGAGTTCAGAAATACACGCACACTTAAACAGTTAAATGATTTTCAACAAAGGCAATAAAATAAGCCAATGAATAAAGGAAAGACTTTTCAACAAATGATGAACTAGAACTAGATAGCCATAAGGAAAGCAATGAACTCTGACCCTCATCTCACACCATACAAAAAAATTAATTCAAGATGGACCACAGACCTAAATGCAAACCCTTAAGCCATAAATCTTTATCAAAGGTAATAGGATGTCTCCATGACTTAATAGTAGACAAAGGCCTTAAACAGTACACAGAAAACAATAGCCAAAACTAGACAAAATGCTAAATTAGAGTCCATCAAGATTTAGAGCTTTAGGGCCAGGGAGATAGCTCAGTAGAATAAATCTTGCCTGGCAAGCACAAGGTCCTGAGTTTAATTCCTGGTACCACAAAAAAGATTTATTAGTTTTAGCTTACCAAAAAATATCACTAATAAAATAAACACCAAGCCTAAAATTGTAGGAAAGTATTTTTAAAACATATATCTGACAAAAACTGGTAAACAGGTTAAAAAACAAACCCACAATTAAAAATAAAATTTAAACACAAAAAATGAGAAATAGATTTAAAGAATGCTTCCCAAAAGAAGATACACAGATAGCCAATAACATATTAAACAGTATTTAACATTGTAAGTCATCAGGGAAACACAGATGAAAATCACAATGAGATACTGCCATACACTACTAGAATTTCAAATGTTGAAAACTAAAATATCAATATTCTGAAGGATATGGAGCAACAGGAACTTGCCCATATTGCTGGAAGTAGTATAAAATGGTACAAGCACTTTGGAGAAAAGTCTGGAATTTCTAACGACACCAAATATATACATAACCTATGACCCTGGAATTCCACTCCTAGGAATTAACCCATGTGAAATGCCAACACAGGTCTACACAAAACTGCGGACAGAAAGGTTCCTGGCAGTTTTTTTTATCCCAGTGCAATTCTGGGAACAACTCAGCTGTCAATCAAGAGGAGGTGGAGGAACATATCAAGGCGCAACCAGAAAACCACACACAACAGAGCAATGAGTTGCACACTGAAAGAAGCTTACACAAGTGGACATTCTGAAGTCCACTTAGGAACAGGAAAGATTAATCTATGGTGGAAAAGAAGCAGACTTCTGATGATCCCCAGGACATGAGAGTGTGTGGAGAAGCAGCATTTCCAGCACTATGCACATGCTGGAATCACCTAGGGACCTTCAAACGTCCATGGCATGTACCCAAGTCAGGCAGGCAAAGTGACATGCCTCTCTTTTGTGGGACCTGAGCACACACACAGATGACTCCCATACTCACAACTACTTTTCTGGGCTGACAGTGACCAGTGTCCAGGAAGGATTTGGGTTACATAGGTGTACAAGTTTGTCAAAGCGCAAAGGATTAAGCAGTTAATGTGTGTTTTATTCTGTATACATTTTATGTACAATAAACCTATAAAAGAAAGTAAGTTTTTTAAAAAATGTAAATTATGAGCCAGAGGTATAGCTTAGCAGCATAAAGGCTGCCTGGCAAGCGCAAGGCCCAGAGTTCAGTCCCTGGTACTTCAAAACAAAAGGAAGAAGAAAGGGGGAAAAAACCATAAATTCTTTCTGAGGTATTTAAAAAGGAGTACCCTGATGTCTTCAGAGGTAATAAACTGTATTTTTAAACAGATGAATTAGAGGTTGACAGAGATGGATCCCATGAGTCCACATGTGCTAAAGCAAATGTAATAAAATGTTACACTCGACGTGGTGGATACACAGGTGCTGTGATAAAACTTTTTCAACCTTTCTGTGCATTACAAAATGGCAGCAGTAAAATGCTGGAGTAGGAGTGTCACAGAGCTAAGAACACATTAAGAGTCCCATAGATGTGTCACGCTTAAGCATTATTGAAGCAGCCACACTGCCCTTTCCTACCAGGCCTCCTTCAAATCTTATAGAACCAGGAGACTGTTCCACCTTATGGGTCCCCAGCAGGGTGGCTGTCCTGTATCAGGCCAGAGGGAGACCTAAACTTGGATGTGATCCAGCTCATGATGGTCATTACCCATGCCTTCTGTACTGGCTCTCAGCTCCAGCCCATGGCTCCAGCCTCTCGAGATCCCCTGATCAAACTGTGCTCAGAAGCCCCCAAACTCATGCCTATCACATTTATCCTAGTACCTCACAAGATTTCTGCTCCGCAGAGACAGCCCATAACTCTGGGTCAGCCACTCCTCCCAACTCCAAACCATGCCACAAAGCCACAGAACTCATCCTTAAGCACCTGGCAGGAAAAAAAAGTGTAGGGCAATCATGAAACGGCCTGGTGGCTAGTATGGTGGTGTACCCCTATAATCCCAGCACTCCGGGATGCTGAGACAGAAGAATCATAAATTTAGACTTAATGAGAACAATGGAGAGACCTTTCTTAAATTTAAATCAACCAGGGGTGTACTTTACTGCAAAGGTCCTGGGTTCAATTCCCAGTATAGAAAGGGAAAGAAAGCAGAAGGAGAGTAGAGAGGAAGGGAAGGCAAAGAGGAAAGAGAAGGAAAGGAAGGCATGTTAAGTAAAAAGTAAAGAAAAATAAAATTGGAAATCAGAAAGCTGGGCATGGTGGCGCACACCTGTAATCCCAGCACTTGGGAGGCTGAGGCAGGAGGATCAATGTGAGTTTGAGACCAGCCTGGGCTACAAAAGTGAGCTCAAGGTCAGCATGAACTGCATGGTGAGACCCTCACTCAAAAAAAAAAAAAAAAAAAAAAAAAAAGACAAAGGAAAAAAATGGCAATCAGAGACTATGAATAACTCAAGTCTGGGATTACTAGTAGTCAAACAAAGAATTAGCAAGCTGTATCATCCCAGAGCTGCCAGTCTGTGCGACATCAAGACCAAGCCTGACTGCTTATTCTGCAGCTGGATCAGGATGTTTTGCAAGAAGCCTGCATCAGGTTCACATGGGCATCAGTCCATGCTGCAGACTGACTTCTCCCCAGGGCTGCAATTCATGCGCCTTCCCTGTTTACTCAGGGTGCACCACTCAGATTCCTGCTAAAGGAAAGAGATCATCTTTAAGTGGGAAGGGCATCTGAAGTCGGAGGAAGGAGGCAGGGAGGGGAAGAGAAATTTATGTGCACTTACTCCCTCAGATGAATGCACTTTATGTACTACAAACATACTGATAAAAGAAAGATTGCTATGAAGAGCTCAGCGAGAGAAAACTTCCTTGTGTATTCTGTGTGCTGCCTCACTATCAACAGTCAGGCAGATAGTAGGCACATGATAAGTCTGTGATAACTGAAATCTGACTAATCTGGAGAATGGGGTCTCAAATCCAAGCATGTTAACCCAGGTGTGTAATATAGCATGTCAGGACACAGAAAGAAATAAAGTATATGTATTTTCAGACTTTTGACAGAGCTTTAATTGTTCCTGATAGTAATCCACTTAAAATATTATTTTAATAAAACAAATATAATCAGTATGATGGGGGGATTGGCAACATCTATCAAAATACAATTATTCCAGCAATTTCCACTTCTAAGAAAGAAACACTTCTACATGACACAAGGGATGCATTCATCTAAGACAGGAGTGATGGCACATGCCTATACCACCAGCAGTCTGGAAAGCTGAGGCAAGATGACTACAAGTTCAGTCTAGGCAATTTGCCAAGATACTATCTCAAATATTTCAAATGGGACAGAGGCAGGTAGTTCAGTGCAGAGGCCCTGGGTTCAATCCATAGTACTTTTTAAAAAAATGATAGATCAACTTAACAAAAGACAAGAGGTATTAAAACGCCCATCATTAAGACTGGTCAAATAATACTGTGACACAGACCCTATCCTGCAGCCACCATTCCAGGATGAAACTTAACTCAATGCTCACAGGCAGTGATCCTCAAGATACCAGAAAGTAGAGTGACAGTGAAGTGCAGCACAGAGCAGGCAAGGTGCAATGCTTTGTGAAAACAAATGTTAAAATGAAATATTCACCAGACCCAAATCGCACCCCTGGGAGCTGCGCCTGCGCACCCACAGCGGGTAAGCTCCCTGCGCCCCTCTGCCCCGCTTCTGCGATCCCGCGACTAACTTCCTGCTCCAGCCCAGACCCAAATCGCACCCCTGGGAGCTGAGCCCGCGCACCAGCTGGGTCAGGATATTTGGCCTGCCTTCCCTTTCCCCGCCCCCCCCTTTTTTTTTGAACCCATCCAGCCCAAGCTCCAGCACTGAACCCATCAAATAGCCCGTCTGGCAACCAATCAGGTCCACGAGCCTACCAGAACTACTCAATCCCAAAGCTCCACCTCCACCTACAGACCACATCCGCCAGGATTCACAAAAGCTAGCAGCCAGAGCCCCAACTCAAGAGTCAGGAACCTCTGTAGAAGAACCACCTTGGAGTCTCCAGACCAAACGCCCATAGACACAGCATAACACCACCAAAGTGCAGAGGTAGCTTCCATACAAAATGATAACAACAAGGAGTAGGAGGCAATCTCAGGAACTGTGCCCACCCAAACCAAATACAGAAGACACTATCATGGAAGACAATGAGAATTATACAGATGAAACCTCTGAATTGGTAGCATCTGAGGCAGACACACAAGTGCAGAAACTTATAGAGCAACTGAGATCAGGGATAACATCTGAAGTAAAAAAAGAAATACATGAAGTGGAAAAACGGCTGGAGAAACGTATAGAGACATCAGAGCAGAAATAATATCTAAAGTTGACAAAGACATGCCTAAATCAATAGCATCCCAAGTAGGGGAACAACTACACAAAAGTACAAAGGAGAACAGAACAGAAATAATCTCTGTATTAGAGAGAGAAAGGATAACCATAATGACAGACGTCAATACTATTACAGAAGACATCGATAAAAAATTAGAGGAGAATAGAAAAATGATGGACTCCCTGACGGAGCAATATAGGAAAGACATAGATCGCATGAAACAGTTTCAAAGAGATATACAAGAAAATAAAACCTGGATCACAAGTTGGCAGAGCCGAATGAACGAAAATGAAGATAGAGTTTCCAACCCTGAAGACACAGTTGCAGCCAGTGAAAGAGTAAGAAAGGATCGTTTAAAAACAACCAGAATGCAGGAAAAAATAATTCATCATCTGCAAGACGATGCGAAAATGAACAACGTGAGATTAATGGGAATCAATGAGAAAGAAGGAGTCAATACAAATGATATCAAAAGAATATGGGCAGAAGTAATAGCAGAAAACTTCCCA
>PVJA010004685.1:19081-84357 GCA_004027025.1 Myocastor coypus | reverse complement strand
TCTGTCTCTCTGTCTCTCTGTCTCTCTCTCTCTCTCTCTCTCTCTCTCTCTCTCTCTCTCTCTCGTCTTTTTGAGACAGGGTCTCACTATGCAGTTCATGCTAGCCTTGTTGATCTCATTTTTGTAGCCCAGGCTGGTCTCAAACTTGCACTGCTCCTCCTGCCTCAGCCTCCCCAGTACCAGCGTTCCAGGTATGTGCCACCATGCCGGGCCTGTTTTCGTCACTGTTGGCAGCTTGTCCTGCGCTTGCTGCCTATTTGTACAAACCTCAGACTTGATTCACACAATGCCAGCTGGGTCACTTGAATGTTGGTAGCATTGAAACAAGAAAAGAAGCAACTGCATCAAGTTGTGTGTAGGCTGAAAAGCCAGGAGGGCTTCCTCACATTTTTTTTTTTTTTTTTTTTTTTTTTATAACTTACTCTCCAGCATGGAAAGATCAGGCTGGGAAGAGAATACTTCTGTTCATTTTAGAACTTGAAACAAATAACAAAACAGGCAGTAGGAGCACAGTTTCTAGCTTTGACATGGTCAAGAAATAATCTTTTCATTTTCAGGAGACACTGAAGTTTCCTACTACAGCAAACTGACTTCCACGTTAAGCCTTGTTAAAATCTTTATTGTATTTTCTGAAAGCAAATCAATAAGGACTTTGAGATTAGTAGCAATTATTTCACAATAATATTCTCCAGAGGCATGGATGAATTTAATTTATATTTGAATTCTTAATGGCTAATAGGGAGCACGACACATAATACATGATCAATAATTATCTATTCACTAATGGATTGACAAACAAATGAACGTGTGAATGGGATATGCAGAAATAAGCGTACTATATTAGCTACCAAAGAAATGAATATCCCTGAGAAAACAGGGTTCAAGAAAAACCTTCTCAACTAATATAGCTTAGAAAGTACAATGATTAATTTGGGAGTTAACGAATCAAACTCATAACTCAAGACGTTTCTAATTAGAGACTCCTGGAAAAACAGGAACTAACGAACCAAGCATCTTCGTGGTTTCCCTCTGCTACAGAAATGGTCTCTCCCTAATGATTGGGGTCAATTATAAGTTTGTGAACAAGTTGGACTTAAACTTGGGAATTTAAAACACACAGCCTTGCCCATAAGCTTAAAACTCTTTCTTAACCTGTTATAGATAGCATTCATATTTTTTCACGTCTTTAAACTGATCACAATCTTATCTGTGGGTGCTAATAATACAAACAAAAGAAATACACGAAAAATGGTTAATGAACTATATAGAAGCTTATAGTTGACCCTAGAATGTATATATAGAGTATGGTACTCAAGGAAAATGTTGATTATTTGTATGAACAAAAAAGATACTGAAGTTAATTTTTTTTTTTTTTTTTTTTTTTTGAGATGGGGCCTCACTGTGCAGCGCAGGCTGGCCTCGAATCCAAGGCATTCCCTCTGCCTCGGGCAGGCATTTCAAGTGTTTGCCACCACTGCTGGATTAAAACACACTTTTCTTTTCTCTTTTTTTTTTTTTTATACTCAATAGAGGGTCTACAGGATATACAGGTCCGCACTACACAGATTGGACTTGTAGAGATTCTCCTGTTTGCAGCTTCCGAAGTGCTGGAGTTACAGGTGTGCACAATCAAGCCCAGTCTCATTGGTAGTTTCAGTGCATCCTTGCGGGGGACGAGGAGGGATGAATGGCAGGCCGGGTAATCAAACCTCTGACCCCTGTGTCTACCTCAGCAGTTGCTTTAATCAGCTGAGCTATCTGGCTGACTCTAAAAAATAATTTTAATAAATATTGTATGTTTTATATGAAGACATTTTACATTTTTTATTTTAGTCAAATGTGTAGAAAGCCATTGTATTGCCGATGTTGTCTTCATTGGATAAAGAGTGAAGTTTTCACTCAGCTGTGCAACAAAAGGGATGCATAACAAGTGGTCCCTGCATTTTTGAGGTAAATGGTCTACATCAGAAAACGCTCTCTCTGCTTAGTTTTTTACTCTCTATTGTCCGTTTCAGGTAAACCTATATTAAACTCTGCCAATTCCAAAACTAAAAAAAATAATTAAAGCTTTCTGACGCTAAACCTATCAGGGAGTCTTTAGTTTGTGAAATGGTAAATATTAGCCACCTGCTTGATCTCTACCATGTAGAACTCCCAGTGGAGTAAAAGCAGTTGGCTTCCTTTGTGAAGCTTCTCTGTCTTACTGAAGAAAGCAAGCTGCAGAAGGCAATACTCCATAGCAGAAATCTTTAGAGACTTCTGTTTGCACACACTTCTTTGATTTTCAGCTTTCTGATGAGGCTAACTAGAGTTTTAAGGCCTTTGTAAAAAAAAAAAAATCCTGTTATTTTAGACATAAAATCATGAACTATTAGCATGCAAACTGCAAAATAGGAAAGAAAAAGTAATGGAAGTAATGAATTTTTGCATGTGTAGATTCTTAACTATCCTTATAATTTGATGATGGGCTAGTGTGTATTTCCTGACAAGTAAATTAGCAATCAACTTGAATGTGAAATATTTCTTTTTTATGTATTTCTTACAAGGTCTCCAGCATCTACGTGGACTAGATTAATAGCAATTCTCCTGTTTTCAGCTTTCCAAATGATGGAATTACAGGCCTGCGTCACCACATCCAGTCTCAAACTGTCTCAGTGTAATCTGGGGTCAGGCCAGCACAGCATCCCAGATGAGTATGCAATATTTCATTACATGTTTTCACCTCTATTTGCATTATAGTCAGTGGAAATTTATTTGCATATTTTAACAAAAGCAATATAAGGTAACCATAAAATATTAAGCATTTTCATATACACAATTATAAGATTATGTATCAGCTATATTTAAACAGTGGTAATTGTAGACTATATCTTGCTAACTCTCAGGTTTAAAGACAATGCATGGGCTATGAAGCCCGTGGCCACACCATGATCATGCACCAATTCAAATACAGTCCTATGCTATATTTTGTTTCTTTTCAACCTGAAGCAACTGAGGGCCTGATCCATGGCCAGACCTGATTTGAATGTGGCTAATGTCCTGGGAGAGACTATAGGTCCTGGAGATCAGCAACTCCAGGGAGATCAATGAACCAGGTCATTAGCACCAGCTCTACTAAATACCCAATGCTATTTTTTTTTTTTTTTTTTTTTTTGTCTTTTTGAGCCAGGGTCTCACTATGCAGTTCAGGCTGGCCTTGAGCTCACTTTTGTAGCCCAGGCTAGTCTCGAACTCGCACCGATCCTCCTGCCTCAGCCTCTGGAGTGCTGGGATTACAGGCGTGCGCCACCACACCCAGCAACTGCCCAAAGTTATTGTAAATGACAAGAAACAATATTGGCTTTAGTTCAAAAGTGACTAGTTCATGGTAGACTAGAGGCAGAGAAGAATCCAACCAGAATTTGCATTTAGGGAATGGGTTAATTGTTAAAGATTAAATCGCAGAAGAACTCTCCCTCAGAGTTTCCAGGATCACACTCTTGTAGTGACAAAGTAGGTCATGGAAGTTAGGCTCAGAGAAAGTGTGGGCTAGACACAGATTCCTGGGAATATTAAGCACAGACTGGGAAGGACGTGAACTGCACTCACCCTGGTGAAAAAGACAGGTTCTGATAAAGAGGCTTTCGGAAGCTGCTGAAGCTGGGAGTGCCAGCAGGAGAGCCAGTAGTCTGTGGGAATGCCTGGAACCGTTCCTAATTCTAGCAGAGACCAGACATCTTTCCCTCTGAGCCAATGTGAACAAGACCCACCCAGGCTTGCAAGATTCCCCGAGGTTGGGCTGTAGGAACAGAGGGGCCTCTTGAAGGTGAAGGGACCTATAAATCTCACCTGGTATAAAGCTAAGCAGAGAAAATAATCCATCACTGAAACTACTGATTTTAGAAAGAATTCATTCAAAAGATAGATGACTGTTCTTTTTTTTTTTTTTTTTTTTTTACTTGCCTATTTTTTTCCTTTCTCCTTCATTGACATTTGGGGGTTTGATTTTATTTATTTACTCTTTCTTCTTCTTATTAGTTCTTAGTTCCTTAATTATATTTATATTTTCATTTATTTTGCTCTCTGATATTTTCTTCCTTTTCTTGTTTCGTGTTTTATGTTACATTTATCTAATACTATCAATTTCCCTTTAATCTTCCATAGGGCCATTTCTCTCACTTTGTCTCCTCCTTCATCTTCCTTTGCTTAATTTTTCAAATTCCACTTTTCTCCTTTCTCCAAATCTCCAAATCCTTCATCCTTATTGGTATAAGCTTTGCGATTTGCAGATCTTTTATAGTAACTTCATTTGACTGATTATGTTATTGCTGTTAAAGATTGTTGTATTGTTAGTGGGAGAATAATTATTTCATTTAGTAAATATGCACTATCTTAATATTTTCTCTATCTTACCATTTATTCTATAATTACAGGTCTCTGCCAAAGTGTGGTATTACTAATTAGTAGTTGATATTAATATGGAGTATATCTTTGAAGATTTTACTGTTGCAGATATCATTGCTATAACCAGTTGCTGCAATTAATGTGATTTATCTGTATGCCAATATCTAGATTGACTTTGGGTTAATAATAACGCTATGGTCTATTTGCAGAGAACTGGTAGTAAGCCCACTGCACTCGGCCCTCTCTGAAGAGATGGAGCTGGCTCTACCAGGGGACAGAAGAAAAGATGTATACTTGTTCACATCCAGATGCATTAGTAGAAAGGAGGGCTAGCTGAAGAGTTTTTATACCACTGAGAGCATCTCTCCCACTATAATTAAGCCACAAATTTAAACATACACACACGCACACACACACACGCACACACATGCACAACCTCTGAATAAATGAAACGAAATATTTCAAATGTTTTAACTTCCTCAAAGCTGATCAATTTCTTCAAGGGAGAGTAAATGAAAAGCTACACAGACTAATTATTTAAAAAATAGCAAAAGAGTTTATAAAACACATCAATAAGATGCTTCACAGTCTCAAAGGAGATAAATTTTAAAATATAATGGACTTAATATAAAAATGACCAGTGAATTTACAGAGGGCATATATAGAAAGATAGGTGAGATAAACAAAACTACATAACATGAATGCCCAGTTTAGCAAACAATATAGAGCTCACGAAAACATACTGAGCAGAAATCCAGAAGATTAAAAAGTGTATTGAAAATTGGGCTGTAGATGTGAGCAGAGTGTGAGGAGACAGAACCAGAGGAGAAGGCTTTTGGTAGAGAGGGTGATTCTTCAAAGATGCCTTAAAAGGAATAAGAGAATGTCTGAACGTGTTCTTAAGGAAAAAAATGTTTTCATATTTTTGTATCCCATGGAAAATTAAAAACATTTGTTTATATTTTAAAGTTGTCCTTCCCTCAGATTACTAGGCACTACCATTATATTTTGAAAAATTTTCAGATATTAGACTGTATAAATCCCAGTCCTTTCAAATAAATTATTTCATCAAATTTAGGTTTTGAACTAAAAAGAGATTATGAAAAATGGATTGAGTAGCTGGTAGGTGACTCAAATAAGACAGATTCTATATATTAATTTGAATTAGTGAAAAAATAAGAAAATGGCACAAATTTCATTAAAAAACATTTTAAAGAAGTAGTAGCAACACCGGGCATTGTGGTGCACGCCTTTAATCCTGGCATTTGGGAAGCTGAGGCAAGAGGATCAGTGCGAGTTCGAGACCAGCCTGGGCTACAAAAGTGAGCTCAAGGCCAACCTGAACTGCATAGCGAGACCTTGTCTCAAAAAGACACACACACACACAAAAAGAGAAGTAGTAACAAACACTGGGATAACAGTTTAACATACTAGTCAAGTGGACAAAGCTCCAGAAAAATAAACACAGAAGAGAAGCTCTCTATAACTACCCAGTGCTAACCAGTTGCACCATTGGAGAGTCTAGGAGAAGCTCTCAAAAATGAGCATAGCCAAAATCCCAGAAGGCCAAGGATAGAATCTTGAAGGCTGTTACAGAAGAATAACAAATCATTTATGAAAGTGTATCATTGCAATGAAAGCAGACTTTACAACACAAACATTAAAGACTGGAAGACCTTGGAGCGAAATAAAACCAGACAAGCTCAGCCTAGACTGTTAAATTCTATAAAATTCTCTTCCAAAATTGCTGTAGAATGAAAGTATTTTCATGATAAAGAGTGCCTTAAGAAATTTACCATCAGAAAACCAACACTTTCCTAAGTTGTCAAGGATATCCAAGCAAGATTGAAAGGTCTTAGAGGATAAATATACCAGGTGAGGTGAGCAGTTAAATCAGCAACAACCAACAGCACAGTAATAGGAATAATTTAATACTTTTCAGTAATAACTCTCAGTGTGCATGGTCATAGTTTCTCATTCAAAAGACATGGATTTGTGAAGTAGATAAAAATCAAAATCAAATTATATGTTATGGATAAAATGCTTATTTAGCTCTAAAAGAAGTTCTAAGAGTAAAAATAATATTCTATGCTCCAATATCCTCCCTCAAAAGCGGGAGTAACTACCCTCTATTCAAACAATGTGAATATAAAGCCAAAACTGACCAGAAGAGGTAAGAAGGTCAGTAAATACTGCTTTAATAAGGCAACAATTTAAGAGAAAGATTACAGTTATATACATTAATCCACCAAATGCAAGCATATTCAACTTGATTAAAATACTGTTTTATACCAAAAATCTGAGAAAAAAAGTAACACAATTTGAGTGGAGGCCCTTGATGACTCACTATAATAAAAAGCTCTATAAGAAATAGATTCAATACTCAAAATATTAACAAAGAAATATGAGCTAAATCAAGTACTCAAAAAAAGGGACTTCAGAGTCTTTCATCTCCCCTCCCCAAAAATCCAAGAATACACATTATTAGCAGCACACAGAACTTTTTTCAAAAAAGATTACATACCAGCAATAAAACATACTTAAGAATCTGAGCTATCCCACGGATATCATCAGATCATAGTCCAATAAAACTAGAAACCAATGGAAAAGTAAGCTACAGTGATCATGCACATACATGGAAATTAAAAACTACACCCTTAAGCAATTAATGAGTGACAGAAATCAAGAAAAAATTAGACAGCTCCTAGAATCAAGTGATGGTGCCAACACACTGCCTCAGAATTTACATGCCACGTGCAGGCAGCCCTAAATGCAAGGTTCAGAACTGTGAATGCTCAAGTCAGAAAAATAGTACAATCTCAAGTAAATAATCTAAGAGTGTTTATAAAGCTAGGAAAACGTCTATATCAAAAATTAATGCAATGAATAAAATTTTAAACATAGGTTAGAAATTCAAGAAATTAAAATTTATAAGCAAATCTGAACATGCAATCATCAGTACAGCAATAATGACCTGACTGCGAAAAAATTAGGGAAACAATGCTATAAAGAAAAATTAAATGCTTAACCTAACTAAAGAAATTGAAGACTTTGATAGTGAGAACTACAGTACTCAGAAAAAGAGATTGGAGAGTACATCAGACAAGATCAGTCAAATCTCCTCAAGATTTACTCTGAAACCATATACAGTGTTTTGTAAAACTTTTGTCAGTGTCAACTGTTGAGATGAGTCAGGGCCACTGCCTGGCCCATTTGCTGTCTTTGAAGGCCTGACAGAATGTTTTCTCTCTAGGTGATTCTCCTTAGGCACACTGTGCATCATTGATCCCTTTCCTCTGTGGCTCCATAATCTCCTTGAACAGAAAATTTGGGACTCCACTGAGTTATAGGACGTTACAGTACAGGTTCTCTTATGTCCTGTGTCCTCACTGAACTTGAAGGATTAGGGCCAAATTGCTGGATAACCTTGTAGCCTTTCTTTTTTTCTCTTATTTTTTGGCCTGCAAACTTAAGTTGTTAACCCTCCAAAACAGAAGCTTAATGATATAATATAGACACTTGAGCTTATCATCACTGTCTTTCTGAATATGAGTAGTCTTAACATGGAATTGGTATTTTAGAATATCATGGATATTCTAATAAATCTCTATAGAATGTGATAAGAAAACCAAATTACAAATTTTTACACAGAAATTTAGAAATAAAATAATACACAACATTGTGGCAGGTGAATCCCATGGCATTTTTTTCTTATCTCTTATTCTCTTTCATTCTTTGTCTTTTTCTATTTTTTCCTTTCTTTTCTTCTTTCTTTTTCCTTTTCCCTTTTATACAGTGTTTCACTATTGAGTCATACTGATCCTTCTTACCTACCAAGTGCTGGGATGGCAGGCGCCTGCCACCATGCCCAGACTCAATCACCTGCTCAGTGCACTTGAGGGCAGGGCGGATGCGGCAGGCAGGGCCAGGAACCAAACCTTGGCTCCTGCGCTTCCCTAAGCAAGCGCTTAATCCACTGGGCTATATGGCCAGCCCTTCTTATTCTCTTTTATTACCTTTTATTTTTTTTCACATTTACTTGTGAGAGATTATAGCAATAACTGATGACATTAGAAGCAGTATGCATTTAGAAGACCAGAATGGCAGGCATTGTAAGCATGGTTTTAGTATTTCACATTTCTAGTCTGTGTAGTTGCTTACTTGACAGATATTAACATATATGAGTTAGTCAGGGTAAGTATTCTACCAACTAACTATTAGTTTCAAACCTGTCGGAGGTTCTTAGGACCCATGTCTAAATCATCCTGTGTATATAAGTGCATGCTTTTGCCTTTGCTAATAATGTGCTTTGAAACTGTTTCATTGTTATTTCTTTTACTAAAATTAATTTAAAAAATTTTAAAAGAGTACATCAGATAATAGCAATATATGCTCTCTTCCTGGGCAAACAAATAATCTCATGATCACCATTCTGTCAAAACTTGTAAATAGCTTTAATGCAATGCCAGTGGGAAAAAAAAAATAAGATTGCTCATGGAGTTAGAAAAAGAAATCTTTAAATTTATATGGAACTAGAAGAGACCCAGAATATCAGAAGTGATCTTGGGTTACAAGAGTATTAGGTCATTGGAACAGAATTCAGAAAGAACTCCAGAGACATTCATTCAGCCATGATATCTTCAGCCAAGGGGCCAGAGTATATACATCAAAAGGAAGATAGCCTCTTTAACAAATAGTACTGGAAAAATCACCACTCACATTCAGAAGATACACTAAACTAAATTGAAAGTGAATCTACATGTTATAATGGAAGCTTGATGTTAGTAGGTAAAGTAAACAAATCTCTGAAATAACATAGGTGTAATCAAGAATTTTCTGAGCAAAATATCATTTTCACATGGAATAAAAAAAAAGCAACTGCTCATGGGCTACTATCAAATTGAAAAGGTTCTGAACAACAAAAGAAAGAATTACCAAAGTAAAAGACAATCTACCCAATTTATTGAACATAGGACTATTATCTAGAATAAATGAAAAACTTAAAAAAAAGCAGACTCCAAAATGAGACTTTTAAAACATGCAACTGAAATGAACAGACACTTCTAAGAGGAAGCACTAATGATCAAGAAGTGTATGAAAATCTGTGGACATTAGAAAATGACAATGAGAACAACATAGATTCAAACTTATAATCATTAAGAAATTAACATATAATAGAAAGGCTTTGGTAAAAAAAGAAATATTTTTACTTTAGATGGGAATGTAAATTAGTACAGTCATTATGTAAAACAGTAGAAAGCTTCCACAAAAAGAAATAAAAATATGTATTTCATTCAGTTCAGCTGTTCCCTTTCTTGATGTTCTCCCAAAATATTGAATATATTATAAAATATATTACACTGCTAAATACATGTACAAGTTCATATCATCAGTTATTTTTTTACTACTCAGCTATAAAGAAAGATAAACTCAAGTCTTTTGTGGGTAAATGGATACAACTAGAGATCATACTCGTAAGTGAAATAAATCAGACACGCATGTGAAAACATTGTATTGTCAATCATATATATATATGGAATAACATATATATTGTATATAACATATATGTATGGGATAGATAATATAATTATGCTATTTGTTTCTATTAATTCTTTGAAAGGAACAATTAATGCTTATATTGTTTGATCAATTTTATACGTCTGTTTCTGGTAATCTGGGCAACTACTTTGAAGATAACAATATGCAATATATTAACCCTTGTTAATTTCCCACTATCTTGATTTGAAGTTTTTCATCATGTTTATTGGACTTTTTCTCTTTAAAATTAAATAAAACGATAATCTTGGATAATTTCTAGAAAAACAGATGCTTTTTTAGACCATAATTGTAAGTAACATAAGTGAACACACAAATGTAAGTAGAGTATGGTTTCTCCTGTGTGAGAAACCCAAAATGTAATTAAATAGCAATGTAAGTGTCATATGATAGGAAATATAAGGAAACTTATATAAAAGGAAAGGACGCCAAGAGTTGCAGGGAGACGCAAGGCAGTGTAAGAGAATAAAAGTAGAATGTAGATGTACTGTGTGCCAGTACCAGCTCCCCATGAGAAAGGCAGTCATTCTCTAATGTAAGAATGTACTAATTTTTTAAAAAGTATATTGAAAGATACATAGTAGAAATTATGTTTTTATGTGAAGAAAAAAGTTTCAAGTTATAGAGGAATTGATATAGCAGATATTCTATATTTTGCTTATGCAAATTATAGTAAAACTGTCATGTATTAAGCCATAGACACTTGGTTACAGTGTTAATATTTTGCATCATTCACAGCAATATGTTATAAAGTCAAGTAATAGGAAGTGTGGGTAATAAGACTATAAACATTAAAAACAGAAAAATAATACAAACATTGGCATTTGTAGAAATTAATAATATTCACTCTACTCCTTTAAATCAGAAATTCACTAAAATAATCTGTTTCTAGGCAGCCTAGCTAGCTTCTACAGTGCAGTAGACACAATGATAAATTTTATAATATGATATTAAAATATACTCATTAAGCTGCTAGTTTGTAGAAAATCATGCCATAAAATAACCTACTTATCTTTTGTATTTTTATTCTTACTTCTGTAAGTTGCAAAGGTTGATTTTAAGAGGAACAGTAACCAAGAAAATATTTGCCTATAATGCTGCAATTTCTTCTTACAGTTTAAAATCTTACTGAGGCTGGTGTCAATTAAAATTTTGGGTGTCTTTCTTTATTTCTTCTCTTTTTCCTTTTCCTGGCCTCAGCTGTTTCTTCCCTTTGAACAGTTTCTTTCCCCAATACAGTAACCATTGTACCTTTCAGATCCTAGTTACTCTTTAAATTCTTATGCTAAGGAGGCACTATAATGCTTACACACACACACACACACACACACACACACACACGATGGTTTGCACAACTGTATGACTGATTTCTGCACCAGTTAATGTCTCATATTTTATCTCCCTCTATTTAAGTTATTATATATATACATATATATATATTATATATATATAATATATATATATATAGTTTTTGCCCAGTCTTACAGGATTATGGGATTATATCTGGTAATCAGAGAACTAATTGGAAGACCCCAATATGCAATGTAACAACCATTGCAGAATTCCTATAATTTTGTTTAGTGAAATTCTGTAACATTTCTAATTTTATTTCTACTATTTTTTTGTATCTACTGAAAAATTTAAAAAAATAAATTTTGAATGTACTATATGCTTTACTTAATTTTTCTGTTAGAATGTTTGGGCTGTTTGCATTTGTTATTCTACTTAGAGAGTATCTTTCATGTCATGTCTAAGTATTTACTTTTATTTTATGCAATTACATTTTCAGTTACTTTGGAAATTTCTCTAAAATAAAAATAGTGTGATCATTATTTTTGTCAGTGAATAATAATTGTACATATTTGTGTAGTATGCGAAACTGTAAACATAAAATAAACATAAAACTGTAAACATAACATAAAATTTTAAAGTATCAAATCAAGGTTATTAATATTTCTATCTTCTTGATCATCTCATTTCTTCGTGTTAGTATTCTTCACAATACTCTAGTTTTTAATAACATAAATAATAAATGCTGTAAACAATGCTTATTGTACTATAAAATGCTGGAACAACAGAAACTATTCCTATTTTGGTAAATGTCTGGTATCTCTCCTTTATTATTCTCTCCTCTCCCCACTTATACCCTCAAGATTAGAAATTCTGCTTTTTATATCAATGAAATTAACCTTTTGTTAACCTCAACACTAGTGGAAAGGCATGAGGTTTTTTTTTTTTTTTATTGTGAGCTCATTTCACTTAATGATTTCTATTTCTATTTCCATTTGTGCAGCTGTAAAAGATAAAGGCTTAGTTTTAATAGTTAATAATAATCCATTGTGCATACAATTTTGTTACTCATTCATCAAACAAAAGCTTGTCTGATCCCATGTCTTCATTGTTGCGAATGATGCTACAAAAATATGGATGAGCAGGGTCTCATTGACATGATGATTGTATTTCCTTTAGATTCTTACCACAAAGCAATGTAACAGTGTTACATGTTAGCTTTATTCTACTTTTCTAAGAAAACTTTATTTAATACTTAAAGGAAACGTAGAGCCCAAGCAAAATTTTTTTTACTACCAAGAGAGTTTATGAGTTCTCCTTTCTGTTCAACTTTATCAACTGCTGTCCCCTGGGCCTGACTGAGATTGCCCGTGCAGGTGCTTCAATCACTGAACTAACCCGAAAGCCCCCACCACTGCTTGTTCTACTTTTCCTTGTTTAGGGCTCTTGTATCAGGGTGAGCTGGCATCTCACTCTGTGCTCATGTCCATGTACTGATGTTTCAGCAACTCTATAGGTTGATCCCAGGTTTATGTCCATGGTGGCCAAGTTCTCAATCACTGACCTGCACTGGCCAGCTTCTCCCTATGCTTTTAATTTGCAATCCATGATTAGTGATTCTGAGAATTTCCATATGCTTCTTAGATATTGAGGTATCAATCAGAAATAGGTATGCAGCTAATGTACCAATTTTAATTAAATCTGGGTATTCTTTCATGTAGCTATTGAGAATGGCACATTTTTTCTTAACTTCTGTTTCAGAAAGTTCATGATGGGTTATTAAAATTCTCCTGGTTTTTCATATTTGCTTTGTATCCTGTAAATTTGGCAGAAACTTTTTATTCCTTTAACATATTTTAATGGTTTTCTGACATTTTAATGTGAAAAATTATAATTCACAAACAGGGACAATTTGACCATTTCCTTTACCATTCTGTTTTCTACATTAATCTCTTTTCCACATTTTCTCTACATCTTCTAGTGCTGTGATGAGTAAGAGCAGGGACATACACGTCTTGTCATGTATCTTAGAGGAAACATTTTCAGTTTTTCCCTATATTCACTATGGTGTGGGTTGTGCATCTGTCCTAACTGGCCATTAAAGTAATTGGACAGGCTCTGGATCTTTCTGTCTCATGGACTTGGTGACATTCTCTCACCTCTATAATGGGTGAGTATGATAGATCTACAACCACTCTCATTCAGAAAATAGGACAGGAACTGAAAATGTGGATATGCTACTTGTGTGTGCTCAATGTTGTGTTAACGTTAGCTAATATTTCTACCTAAATTCCTTAAATTTGAGGAAAGATAGATTATTATTTTGTTTTCAGGGCTATATTGCAAGAAGTTATTTTCTGCTTTTTATTACTTAGACCATCACATAGTTTCAAGGTAAATAGAATTAAATATTGCCTTAGATTTCAATATAAAGTATACACCAAACACAAAAGCGCAACATACATATATAAATTGCTTCCTTTATAGGAGTATTTTCTCAGCTGGGATTGCAGATCTAATTAAAATTAGTCAAATAATAACTCTCAATTCAGAAGAAACTATTTCAAATGATTATTGAAAATGGAGAAAGATATCAATGCAATACAGAAAATAATATATATATATATATGACTATATTAAATACCTAAAAATTAGAAAAAATAATGTTTATTGTTGTTCTTGTTTTGGTTTTATAAGGATAAGAGTAAACCAATCTAGAGAGATCAAGTATGAGGGGAGGTGATGAGTAAAAGTGTGGACTGATGCCTTAGAGACTCAAGAGCTTACCTGGTGATCAACTACCAAAGGGCAGGAGACAGATCTGGTTCATGCTAAAAATAAGCTGAAACAAAGCTTAATAAGAAAAATTTTACTGATTGATCAGGGGTAACAAACACCTTAACTAATCATTTAGGCAAAGAGAAAATTTTATGGTGCACTGTCTGGCTCAGTCGTAAATAAGTAATAGAGACATCTCAGAATCTTATCTAAATCAAACGGAGACATATAGTTCTTTCAGTTGAATTGATTTACAGAGGATAAGACTTGGGAAATTTCTCTGACTTTTCTCTTTCAGGATTTCAGGCAAATGTAAATTTTAATATTATTAGTGATCACTATTTTAAAGATTGACCATTCACTGCAAACCATTTTACCATCTGTTTGTCATAAAATACTGTAGATTTTATAAACTGTAGAATCAGTTCTTTGCTGTCCATTCTGTTGCAGGATCTGTTTATTAGTTTTTACACCAGGATCTTGCTCTTTTTTACTACTTTATAGCAAACTGTGAAGTAAAGAAGTTGAAGTCTTCAGCTTAGCTGTTTTTGCCCAAGGGTTATTTGGCTAGCCAGAAATTTTAGGATCATTTTATTATTTCCATAAAAACTGCCCCTGATATTTTGAAGGAAATTCCAATGAGTGGAATTCCAAGATCATCTTGAATAGTATTATTTTTAAAAAGTATTAACTCTCCCAGTGCATAAACATGGATTATGTTTCAAATTATTTATGTCTTTTTAAAATTTCTATTATCAGTACTTCATACTTTCAGTATATATATTTTTCTTTCCCTTTGTAAAATTTATTCTTCAGAATTCTCTGTAGCCATTGTAAATTAGTTTGCTTTCTTGATATTTATTATTTATTTATTTATTTGTATTTTTAGAGAAGTGTCTATGAAGTGTTCAGGGTCTCACTACTAGATCAGATTAGTAGTGATCCACCTGTTTACAGCCTCCCAAGAGCTGAGATTACAGGCACGCACCACCACACCCAATCTCAATTGTACCAGGGGTGGGGCCAGTTCAGCAGGCCAGGGGTTAGACCCCCAGGCGCTTGTGCCTACTTGGCCCCTGGGCCTTGGTTTCTTGATTTTTAATAGTTTATTGTACAGCAGGAGAAAATCACTAAAAGTTCTTCCAAGCCAGTCATAGAACAGTGATTTAAAAATTATAGCTTCTTGCATTTCCTAGTGGCTCTATAATAATCCTGACTTTGTTGAGCCATCCATAAAAAGTATAAAGATATTAATATAGCTTAATAAAAAATTTTCGTGTTGCTAAAAGTGACAAATATTTACTGTAAATATTAATTGCATCTGGAAAAGTAATATTGCAGTATTTGAAATATTTTCTGATGGAAAACTGAAAGAAACAGTATCTGTGTTTTATCTTTCTTTCTTTCTTTCTTCTTTCTTTCTCTTCCTCTTCCCCTTTTTCTTCCCTTTCTTCTTCCTCCTCTTCCTGTTCCTCTTCCTCCTCCTCCTCCTCTCCCTCTCCTTCTCCTTATTCTCCTCCTCTTTGTCCTCCTCCTCCTCCTCCTGGATAACTCAGCCCACTCTGTGGGAGGAGCTGGAGCAGCATGTGGTGGCTGGGATAGGACCACTGTCACTTGCACCTGCCTAAATGTGCCTAAACAGGTGACTGTTATTCATGAACTCTCTGCCTAGCTATATGTCTTCAAGATTTCTACCTACTTTCTGTCCCAGTAGATTAAATGTTCCTCTTTTAATATTTAGAAGTTTGGTCCATTTTGGCTTTAGTTTATTGCATGGTGACAGAAATCATTCTAGTTTTAGTAGCCTTTGACATGTGGAAAGTCACATTTCCCAACACTATGTGTTAAATATGCTGTTTTTGGAAAGGAAAGAAATTACTCCAAGGGAAATAACAAGTGTGAGGGGAAAAGAAGAAAAGAAAGAATGAGAACACACACGCACATATACACACATGATAGGTAGTATAATTGTACTAATAATTTAAAGAAACAGTATTTATATTTTTAAATCAATTTTGGACTCCTATATCTGGTAGTCTGAACAAATATTTTGAAGAGAACTATATGCCTGTAAGTTACTTGGAAATTCTGCATCATTTTTACTGTATTTCATTTTCTAATATCTTTAAAACAAAAAACAATGTCCAATATAATGAACAATCTTAACTTCCTATCATCCTGTTTTGAAAATATCATTTAAATACATGCAGCTTTCATTTCCTGTATAAAATAATTTTCTGTATTTTTTATTATTTTCTTTATATTATCTTTAAAATAAAAATATTTATCATGTTCATTCATTACGGATATTTATGTACTAGCATTTTCTGTCAAATTTGATTTTAAAATTAGAGTTGGCTTCCTGGCTCTTAAAATTCCTATTGTATAGAACTATGAGAAATAAGTTTCTATTCTTCATAAGCTATTCAATATCCAACATTTCATGTAGCAGCAAAATGGACTAAGGTGTAAAGTGTATATTAATATACACACATAGTCAGTAATACATGTGAAAATTCAAGACTATTTTGTGTACTATTTTAAAGTAATAAACCTCTCATTTGTATTTCTTGCATAGTACTTAGATATTAAACATCTCATTGGAATAAAGACCTGCCTGGCAAGCACAAGGTCCTGAGCTCAGTCCCTAGTGGTGGAAAAAAAGAAAAAAAGATTGCATATACTGTAGGGCATTAAGACATGTACATAGTATATTTCAATTCCTCCCTGTACCCCTATTTTAATTTTTAAGCATGAAATTTATTTCTCCAAAAAACATAATAAAGTTAGTATAAATGCAGATGGGAAACCAGAGTAATAAGTCCAAGAGCACATTAAACATATAAGACAATTTTATTAAGTCAACATACACTTTTAGTTTATTGTCCATACTAGATTACAATATCTCTGATTTATTTATTTATTTATTTATTTATTTATTTATTGTCTGTTTGTTTATTTATTTTTGTGGAACCAGGAATTGAACTCAGACCCTTGCATTTACTAGGCAAGCACTTATTCTACTTAGCTATCTCCCTAGCTCCATCTGTTTTCTTTATATTTTTCCTAATATCATTTTTATTTTATACAGTATGAGTAAATTCAGTTTTTCATATAAGAGAAGCCATACTGTATCTATGCATGTGTGTCTGAGTTGCTTCACTTATCTTTATGGTCTGAAGGTGTATATACTTCCCCACCAATGGCTCACATTTATTATTCTTTATAGAAGAATATTATTCTACTTCTTATGAACACCAAATTTTGTGCCCATTCATTAGTTAATGGACATATAGGGTAGGCTTTTTCTCAGAGTTAGGTGTTACGAGTTGTGCTGGTGTAAACGCAGGTACATATACATAGATCACTGTGGTACAATATCTTCAACTCTTTTTAGAATATATCTAGATGGTATAGCTGGGCCAAATAGAATTTTTACTTTTATCTTTTTGAGGACTCTTCATGCTGATTTCCATAGTGGTTGTATCAGCATATCTCCACCAAAGATGAAGTACTTTTCTTTCCATGCCTTCACCGTTTGTTATTGCTTTATTTCTTGCTGATAGTATCTGTGTGAAGTGAAATGGAATCCTTATTATTTTAATTTGCCTATTTCCAACAACCAGCAATACGTTGAATAATTTGTATGTACTGTCAATAATTTCATTTCTTCATTGTCCATTTGTAATGTTGTCTATGAATTTGGAGAGTTTATCTTTTAGTTCTTTAAATATTTTCAATGTTATCCCCATAACTGAGGAGTAGCTTGCACAAAGATTTTTCATCTTGGAAGTTGTCTCTTCATGCTCTTAATGGTTTCTTGTGCTGAGCAGACGCTTCAGCTATATACACGAGAGTGTGAAAGACTTCCAAGAAAGTCTTTGTCTACAGCCACAAGTATCTTCAAGAGTTTTACCCATTTTGTTTTCCAGAAGATTACTATGTCTGTTATAATGTTTAGATATGTTATTCATTTAATTGTGGTTTACTTCATAGTGAGAGATATGTGTCTAGGTTCAACCTCTTCCACTTGGAAAGGTAGTTTGCCCAGCGGCATTTGTGAAAGGAGCTTTCTTTTGCCCATCAGAAATATCTCACCTGTTCATCAACTATCATATAGCTGAGTGTTCCTGGAGTTGTTTATCTTCTGTTCTGTTTCTGATTTTTTTTTCTTTTTTTGCCAATACCATGTTTGTTTGTTTGTTTGTTTTTACCATGTTGGTTTTATTACTATTATTTCAGTATAAATTGAAGCCCATGGGTCAGCGAGATAGCTCAGTGGCCTGAGTGATTGCTTGGCAAGCAAAAGGACCCAATGTCAAACCCAGCACCACATGGCACTCCAGTCCTGCCCCAGATGTGCCAAACAGGCCTCTGAGACTGAGCTTGGTGATTCACATATGTAATCCTAGCACTAGGGAGACTGAAAACAGGAAGATCACTACAAGTCCAAGCTGTGCAGTGAGACCTTGTACCAAATTAAAAAAGAAAAATTTGAAGTCAAAAATTCAACTCTAATATTCCCTCTCTGCTCTTATTATCCAGAATTATTTTGTCTATTCTAGATCCTTGAGGTTCTGTAAGAACTTGAGGATCGTCTTCGCCAATTCTATAAAGAATATTAATCTATATAAAAACTATAAGAGGGGCTGGGAAGAAAGCTCTGTGGCACAAGCGCCTGCTTGGCAAGTGCAAGGTCTTGAGTTCAAACCCCGGTCCCGCAAAAAAAAAAAAGCCTATAAGAATGTAAGAATATGGCTATTTTGACATTGTCAGTTCTTCTTTTTTACTTTTTACATAATGACATTTTATTTACCTATTTATATTTTTATATTTTTATTCATTTTAATGAGAAAAAAAGATATAATAGAAATGAAACCGTTTCAAAACAGTTTAGTAGGAGAGTTACAATAATTAATACATTACATATTATTGTCTTCATAGCAGTTATTCAGAGTACAAGGTGCAGACGTGATATCTTGTCTAAACTATGTTAGTACAAACCTTTCTTCTCATTGAACTAAGACAAAATAGCTGTATATCTATCCTAACTATTTTGTGTATTCATACGCAATTATTCAATGCAAAATTGTCCTTTATTTACATCCCCCTTTTTGTTTTGCTTTGTCAGAGATGGGTGTTCCATTGCTGTTAGAGAAACTGGAGAAGTCTTTAAAGGACCTTTTCCTACTTTATAACAGTCCAAGTATTATAGGTTCTTGGATTCAGCAAAATAACCCAATAGAGTCCAATAGTCCATAATAGTAGTGAGTTACCAGACCAGTTGAAAATGGTCTGAAGTAGTGGACTTGGGTTGTAAAAAGCTCAGGATATTAGTATAGCTTTACATTTCATGCCTTTTGGGTACACTTTTTTGCTGGATGGCTTAAGTCCAAGATAAAGCAAGACCTATATAACTAAGAGTGTATCTTTTGCTATCTGATAAGGCCAGTCAAATCTCAGGGTTTACCTTGGAACCATGTATAGCGCCTTGTGGATCTTTTGTCAGTGTCAACTGTCTGGATGAGTCATGGCCATTGCTTGACCAATTTGCTCTCTGTGAAAGCCTGAGAGAATTTTTCTCTCCAGTTAATGACAGGGTGTCAGCAGAGGTTCTCTTGTATCCTGAGTTCTCATTTTGAAGGGCTATGGTCAAAATATTGGCCCATCTATTTTCTTTTTTTTTTTTTTTTTTGTCTTTTTGAGACAGGGTCTCATTATGCAGTTGAGGCTGGCCTTGGGTTCAGTTTTGTAGCCCAGGCTGGTCTCGAACTCGCACTGATCCTCCTGCCTCAGCCTCCCGAGTGCTGGGATTACAGGCGTGCGCCACCACACCTGGCTTGCCCATCTATTTTCATTTGCAAACTTTAGTTGTTAAACATCCAGAAGAAATGTATAATGATATTATTATCCAAAACAGGGGCAGTTAAGCTTAACATCACTATCTTGACAATGTTAGTTCTGACTGTTCAGTAACATTGGGTATCTATCCATTTTTCAAATTAATTTTTGATCTCCCATTCCAGGGCACTATAGTTTTCATTGTAGAGATTTTTCACTACCTTGTTTAGGTTAATTCCTAAATATTTCACTTCTCTTACTACTGTTGTGAAAGGTAATATTTTTCTAATTTTTCCCTTTGTGAGTTTGTTATTAGTACACAGGGATAATATTATTTTTGTTAATCTTTTAAAGACAGGTTCTCATTATGCAGTGTAAGGTGTTCTGGAGTTCACTATGTATCCAGGCCTGTCTTGAACATGCAATGGTTCTCCTGCCTCAGTCTCCAGAGTTCTGGGATTACAGATGTGAGCCACATCTGGCTGAAAATGTGTATTTGTACCTCAAAATTACATGTGGCTTTACATTTCTCACTGAAAAAATGTAATAACTTACTGAGAGAAAAATTAATCGAATAGTCATTCCATTTGCAGTTTTATAACTGAATTTTTATGTGTGTAATGAAAACAAAATAATGATGTTGAATAGGGAAATGTAATAGTATTTATATTGTGATCTTGAATTGGGAATGAAATACAAATAATTTTAATACACATTTTAATATAATGAATTAATCTAATAAATTTATTATATTTTAATAATAGTCTATTCTTGTAATTTTATTCCTTTCTGTTGAATCATGACTAAGAATGCAAATTATATATCCAGCATTTCATATATTAATGCAGGTGTTAGTTCAAATAGCATGTTGTTATAAAACAGCATATATATTACAAAACAGGAAATGTGTATACAAAATAATACATTAAAATAGCTACTAAACAAGCTGTTATTTAACTATGAATATTGAAGTAAAGCAAAAACACTTGTATTATGCAGGTGATTTGATCTACTTGGAAATACAGTGATGAGTATGTGACTCGTTTCTGTAGATTTAAGGTTTAGAATATTAGTTATAAGCTAGCTACTGAAACTGAAATTACTTTTGGCTAATTGTACACTACCTAAGCATTAACCGGTAGCTCTCGGTCATTGTTTGAAACAATTAACACAAGCTAATTAAGAATACTTTTGAAATTGTACACTACCTAAGCACTAACCTGTAGCTCTTGGACTTTGTTTGAAACAATTACCATAGGCTAATTAAGAATACTTTTGAAATTAATTTGGTAAAGAAGGCATGGTGACCCACAAATTTCTCACTATTCTATTGCTTTGTTACTTAAAAGCAATTTGATTTATGTACACATAATCATATAAATATTGGAAATATCTATAACCTATGTGATATTTAATGTGTTTACTTTATTTGGAAGTATATTTATTCATAGAAATACAATTAATATTTTATATTTTGGTAATAAAAATATGTAATTATTTTTAAATCTGATTTTAATCAAGTTTCAATCATGGAGTCATTTCTTATGCTAAATTTTTTGCTAACAGATTCTAACTTCTATTGTCAAAACAAAAAGTTAGATACATACAGTCATATATTAGTTAAGGTTTGTAGAAAGTGAGTTTTTTAGTTGGAAACATTCACTGTTACTTATTTTTCACTATGTGTGTTTTCAAATCTTTTGTGGGATCCTTAAATATCTATTTTATATTTGTTTTGATATAAAAAATATGTGTTTTGATATAATAAATTAATAATGTGTAGCAAACATTTATGATTAAAATACAGACTACTACTTTTTATAATTAATAACAATTATAATTAGAATGCATTGTAAAAGGAAAATGAGACAACTTAATTATTAACAATTCATGTGACTTTTAGGAAATGTAATAGTCAATATTTTAGAAAAAGATTATTTTTTACTGTTTATGACTGTTAAGTTTCTTTTTACCATTTTTGAGCAGTTCAGACTAATAGCTTCAAAATCTTTTCAGCAAGAAGCCAATAGCTGTGTCTTTTATAAGTTTTTCTTTGATGCACACAACTAACAGGTTTGTATTAACGTTGCTTTTAAATCCTATGAATCAGTTGCTCCATTAATTATTTTAAGGTTAGAGAGTGACAAGATCTTACTTTATTTTTAAAGTAATAACTCAGATATTTGTTGTCAAAAGAAAAGTGATACAGATTAATGAAAAGCTTTGGACTTTTAATCCTGCAATCTATATTTATATTGTATTCTAAATTGGCATTTATTACTTAATTGAAGCATATAAAATTAACTTTATTTTTGCAATGTAATGTACCGTTGACCTATGGATAGAATTATTATCTTGAAGAGAACTGATAAAATTAACAGTATATTTAAAAGTATATAGTTATGGAACCATATCATTTTTATTATTAATTTTAATAAAAAGAAATAGCAGTGAAACAGTTTCACAACAGGTCAGTAGGACAGTTGCAATAATTAATACATTGCATAATGTTGCCTTGGTAGTGGTTAGAGTACAAGATGCAGACATGCTACCTTGTCTAAATGCTATTAGTACAAATGTTTTAGCTGGATATGTAGTCCAGTAGACCATAAGAGAAGTGGGTTATCAGCAGAACTGGTAATGTAAGCAGTTGAGTTGAGCCTTTTACAGCTCAGCATATGAATATGGCTTTACTTTTTATACCTCATGGTTAGACTTTTCTGCTGAATGGTTGAACCAAGGTAAAGCAAGAACTATATGACAAAAAATGTAGCTTTTGTATCTGACAAGGTCAGTCATATTCCCTCAGGATTTATCCTGAAACCATGTACAGCTATTTGCAGATCTTTTGATAGTGTCAACCCTCTAGCTGAGTCGTGCCATTGCTTGATCACTTTGCTCTATGTGAAAGCCAGAGAGAATGTCTTCTCTCCGGTGATTCTCCTTAGGCAAAGTATATATCATTGATCACTTTCCCATGTATCCCTATAATCTCCTTGAACAGAAAATTTGGGACACCAAAGAGTCATAGGATGTTATAGTACAGGCTCTCTTATGTCCTGAGTTCTCACTGACCTTGGCCTTAGCCCTTCACGGAAACAGATCTTAATACTGTGTAAATACTCAATTTATATCCACAACAATTAAATCAATACAAAAAAGAAAAAAAAAACAATTGAATGTCACTATGTATGAAAATATCTGCAAACACTATGGTGGACACAGAAAAAGGCTGAGATAGCACGGCTTGTTGTAAGTTTTACCAAAGAGCTATGACAGCAAACTCTCAAACTCTCAGACTGCACTGATTTCAAGTCCAAACCTCATCAACACAAATGCAGGAAGTAATAAACAAGATGTGATAGTTTTAAATAATGGAACATTACTTAGTTGTATAAAAAATGAAATTGGAACTTTTAAAGGGAAATGGATGCAACTAGAGACCATACTCAGAAGTGGAACAAACCAGGCCAGCATGTGCAAACATCATTTTGTCTCACTAGTGTAAGAAACTGAAATAGTAAACAGAATCTGAAAAGTATGATGGGTACTATGAAAGGGAAAGAAACTGTTTAAAGGGAAGGAAAAACTGGGATGGAAAAAGGAGGAAAAGAAAAAGAAAGGAAGGGAAAAGAAGTATGCATGCGTGTACATAAGATAGCTTGGGTAATGGTGCTGCTGATTTCTGTTGATCTGTTGAACAGAGAAGTCAATGCTTAATTTTTTTTCCTCTCTTTTTTCATTTTTTATACTTTTTTGATCTATCTTACAGACGTATGTGGCAATGTGAACATCTACTTTGAAGATAATAATATACAATATAACAACCACTGTTGAATATCTACCTTTTAGTGAAACTTTCACTTCTAATTTTTTTAATTATTCTTGTATTCTCTTTAAAAATAAAATTTAAAAATGGAAAATTTATTTCTGTTCACTCAACTTAAATATTTAAAAATGCTAGTACCAAAAGATTCATTTTGAAGAATGTAAAGTGAGAAATGACCTAAAAATATAATCAGAAGAGGCCAGTGACATTGTTCAGTGATCTAAAGCACCTGCTTAGGGAACTGCAGGGACTGTGGTTCGGTCTCTGGCACCACATCACTATATGCTATGCCAGCCCCACCCCCAGGACAGGCTGAGCCGGCCATTAAAAAAAAAAAAAAATATATATATATATATATATATATATATATATATATATTTATAAATATAAATATATAATCAGAAAATTAATAGAATGAAAATTATTTAAATAAACTAAAATTATATTTCTGGTCTCCTCAGTGAAGCCATCGGAGTACTTGATAAGCATATTGAAATGCTTTCTCTCTTATTCATCTCTGATATTGAAAAAATTATGTCTGCACATCCTCATGTACCACAGTTATGCATTTTCATATCTTTAACTATTCATGACTATTTGATATCAGTGGGTAGAAAAAGTTCTAACATTTTTATACATCTCTGTGTATGTATTAATGTGGGCTCTTGGACATTTGAACATTTTTATTTTTCTAAATGCAAACCTTCAGTATATATATGCAAATCTGAAATATGATAAACCTGCCATATACATTTATTATTCTTATTTTTCTACTTTGTTTTGTACTGGAAATTGAACTCAGGACTTTGCGCTTTGCAGGCAGGTATTGTACCCCTGGCCTACATCCTCAGCATATATAGCATATGTATGTATTATTCTTCAAATCAGTAAAAATTTTATGAATAGTTAAGAATATTTATAATTACAACATAGTACAGTCTATCAAAGTTGTACGCATGCTTTATAAGTAAGGAATGATCGTTTAAGAATGAAAAATATTTGTGATTGTAACTGAATCTTAGACAGCTTTAGGGAACATTGGAAGTAATGTAAGTACACACAAATAGAAAAAGACAAAAGTAACCTAAAATAGAAAATAAATTGCTATGAATATAATGTCCAACAAACACAGAGGACAAAGGTCTTTCAGAAGATAACTTCTTATACCATAAAATCTTAGCAAATAACAGTAATACTACAAGCTACCAAATGGAGGTCTCAAACAAAGCCTTATCAGTCACTTTCTCAGAGAAGTACTTGATCATAGACATCAAATGCTACAGGTGCTTCTACTAACGTATCAAAGACGGATAAAAGCCATTTGAATCAGCAACATCTATCTTCAGGAGTTAGACGGTTTGTGTTTCAATTGAAAAGTGGCTCCAATAGGGAACTAACAAGATGGAAATTAAATAGATCATATTTATAAAAACTGTAAAAGAAGTCAAAGTTAAAAAAGGAACCATTTGTGCCCATTTAGAACACAGGGTAAATCTAAGGCAGATTCTTGAGCGAGTGAATGTGATGTACTTTAGTTATTTGTTCGTAGCATGTGTTCTTTACCTATTGATGTACCCCAAATGCGTGGGGAGCTAGCAGATTTCAGGCAGTTCTTCTTACCACTTGAATCCCCACAGTGAAGACCTTCTCTGTGAGTCCATCTCGGTCAGGTAACCCTGCCAAGCACTGAGAATACCGATTTTATTCACGTCCACCACTGCCCTTTCCCAGCTAACCCCCACCCTGATTGTCACTCTACCAACTGACCTATCTATGGATCTATGATTGGCGGTACAGAAACAACTTAAAAAGAACTTTGGTGGTTCTGGGCAGCCTATGAGACCCTGGTAAGCTCTGACCTCCCTCAGCCCCCAGAGCACAGGTGTGGAACTGCTGCTGGTGCCACTCCAAACTTTTAAGAACTTAGGGAGACTATGAGTGGCCCAGGGGACGCAGGAGAGCTGCCTTCTGCGGTCCAGTGTGTGCAGGCCTGGAGCTTTCCTGGTGTCGCTCAAGAACTCTGGCAGACTCAGGGTAGCCTGCAGGACTGTCTGGGTGATTACTGTGAGCTTTGAATGCCAGAAATGACCTAAAATGCTATTGTGTGCTTATCTCATTGCAACATTATATTTATGAGATTGAACCGTATTTCACATTTCCATTTTGATTTTATTATAAACGTGTACAGCAATTTATAATTTTGCAATTTAATACTAAACTTTTTTATCACTTTGTTGTATAAACATGGTTTTGATGATGATATTTATTTATTTATTTATTTATTTATTGTTTGGTACAGGCTGTCACTACGCAGCTCGGATTCGTGATGGTCCTGCTGTCCCAGCCTCCTCAGTGCTGGCATCACACATGTGTGCCACCTTGCCCAGTTTCAGTGGATGGCTCAGCATGGGGCTGTCACGGCATACTGTACCAGATCAAATTTGGGTCCTTCACTTGCTCATCTGACTTAGGTCATCGAGCTATGGCGGAGTTCTATATTCATGTATGATACTGCTATGGAATTTGCATGGAGCCTTGTTTAATTTAATATGAATATTAACTTCTGAAAGTAAGTTTATTTTTTCAGAAAAAAAAAGTAATACATGCCTGTGACGCATAATCAACGTGCTCGCTGTGAGGAGTCGGTACCTCCACCTGCCTCGCCTTAGCTCTCTTCCCATGTACCTTCTCTAGTTCCCATCATCCTCTCCACACACTCTGTGCCCCTGCTGCATATCGCTTATCACATTTACAAGTGTATGTTTTCAGGGCACAATGGTCACCCTGCTTGCGTGGAGTCTGCCTGCGCAGAACGCATTGCACTCCTTTTCCATGCCCTTCCGTCTCTGCCCTTCCTTCCCTTCAGCTCTTAAGCAACTCTCTCTCTAGGGTGTTCAGGGTCGCAGTACTGGATACGACTCGTGGTGATCCGCCTGTTTACAGCCTCCCAAGAGCTGGGATTACAGGCGCGCCCAGCGCACACAGTCTCAACTGCCATCTCAGTGCGCCTGGGGATGGGGCTGGCACAGCTTGCCCAGGGATGGAAACATGCCCCCTGCCCCACTTCCACCCCTGATCCTGCTTGCAGGCGCCTTAATGTGCTGAGTTATTTGGCTGGCCCTCGAACATCTTTGTATTGAAGAAAAATCTCTCCTGAGTTTCATATTGTCTTCTAGTTTACTCTTTATGTATTTATTTATTTATTTATTTGGTGGTATGGGAGATTGAACTCAGGACCTTGCACTTCCCAGGCGAGTGCTTATGCTATTGAGTTCTTATGCTTATGCTATCTACCAGGCCCTTGCTCTTTATTTATAATCTGTGCTTCTCCTGAAAGAACAACTGTGTGATATTTACGCTTGGGTGTGTGGTACAGCTTGTGCTCCTCATCAGTTTTGTATGAGAATTTCACTTTACTCTAGACATGACTTTGGCCTCTTACTTTTGCTTGTTTGTTTTTGTTGTTTGTTTGTTTGTCTTTGTTTTGTTTTTCCATAGAGCAACATCCTCAACTTTTCTGAGGGCCACAGGAGCTAACTTTAAGGATACCACAAATAGTTTGCTATATGTCATTCAGATTAAACAATATAAGAAAATTAAACGTATGCATTAAAAATTCTAAAGGCATTTTAACATTTAAGGCATAGTGACTGAAAAATATCTAAACTCTCAGTAAGACAGTTTTCTACCACTGAGATTTTTAAAGCATTAAAAAGCAGCTGTCCAGCAGTTCCAAGTATTAAAGCAGGCTGTAAAGAGCTTTGGAGAACCACTGCAGCCATTCATACATGAAATCTGAGGAGGCTTTTGTGGGCTGGAGGTAGCAGGTAATTAATTTGGGAAAATTCCAGGGGTTAAGACCAGATGATCTGTTCCACTTCTGCTGGACCTGCTGTTGCAGATAAATGGTCGAGAAGATTTTATTTGTTGACATTGTCAGAAACTTATATAAGTGTTCTGCCGTCCAAGAGGAAAACTGGAAGAAAAACTGCTGGAGGATGAGTTACATTTCACACCATAATAGCTTGGTTAACATTTTGTAATGTGGATATGCCTAAGTAACAATTGTTTCACGTAAAATAAAAATTAAAAGAAAATTCTAGCCAGAGAAACAGAAATTTGTTATCACTGAGCTTAATGAGCCTGGTGGTGGCAGGTAAATAATGTCTAATGTATCATATTTTGAAAAGCAGTTCTTAATCTAAATCTATAAGACTTTAGCATAAAAGCCAAAGACTTCTTTCTTAGGGGGAAAGAAAAGCATTAACTTCAAACTGTTAATGATTTAACCTCTGCAATGGTGAGATATGAAGTAAAATATTGCTACACTTCAATGGAAAACAATGCATGCTTGTAAAAATATGAACATGCCACTATATCTCTACATATACATAGGACACCTGTACCAAGATTGAGCTTACTTAAATAGGTATAATAAACATGGATTTCTCATAATAATTTTAGTAGAAAGATACTGCATGTTCCAATGTCACATTTTCTAAGAAATTTGTTTAGAAGCTGCAATTAAATAATTCAGAAATAATTAATTCAGAAGACAACCCATTAAATCATAACCCTCCCTACAGGTTAACTTGGTGCTGAATGTATTGTTTAATTTATCATTCTTAGTAATTTTAGACGCCCTCAAGGCAGGGAATGAAGTAATAATAAATAGGGAATAGTGGATAATTAGAGAAGGAAATGTGGAACAAAATTACTAAGGGCTCTAGGTGAAGTTCATTATTACTATTTAATAGTGCCCAAGAGCATCGATCAAATTATGGATCAAGTTTTAAAGTGGGCTGAATGAAGTCCTTGGGGAGAAGCTTTCTACTCCTCCCTCAGAACCGAGCTAAAATGTGATAAAATAGCCTCAAAATCTCCCTCACAAGTCATATTTTGCCCAAGATCTCTTGAGAATAACTTTGAAGAAACAGTATATATATATATATATATATATATATATATATATATATATATATATAATTGTAGCAAATGTAGGTACTAAGAGAGAAAATGAGAAGGAGGTTCATTTCTTTGTCAAAGGGCAGGAACAAAAAACAAAAACGTGAAGGTGTAAGAGTGGTAGCGTACTCAGTGTCTGAGCCTGCTCAGCAGGGCCCTGTGACCCCAGACTGAAGCCAGAACGTGATTAAGCGGTAAGACATTGCTTAGCGCTAAGGGGACTGCATAAGTGACAGGCCTGAGTGCAGCCCTCAGGCCATTCGGTGCAGGAGGAAATCTTGCCTTTCTAACCGTACGAGTTTTCTCTTTTATTTGGTATACCCTAGAGCATCATATTTCCACTATTAAACTTTTAAAAGTATACATGTATAATTAATTTGTTTTTCTTTTTTTTGTTTCATTACCATAGTCATGATTGTGCAAACTTCGAATGCAAACCTATCAGTGTGTTGCAAAGTTTTGCCTCATTTTTTTTTCTATTTTTAAAGTAAAGCTAGTTTATTTAGGTAACGAGTTAGAGATTTACGTGCAGGTTGAAACTGAAAATTATGGTCTGTTGGTGCAAAATGTGTTAGGCCAGTTTACTCACCCATGCCCAGGTTAAGTGATGCTGTTGGAAATTTGACAAGAATCCCTAATGATTATATTAATATCAGAAATGTTCCTGAATTCTAGAACATTTGCATCTTATCTAATGCAAGATAAGTATAAAGAAATAAGCAGCCTTATTTTAAATTTCTATTATAATAGTATAGATAGCTACACTTTTTACTTTAACAAATGTGCATAACAGTGGTTACATAGCTGTTGTTTACCTTTAAAAGGCATATTTTTGTTACTTTTTTTTTTTTTTATAAACTTAGGATTTGAAGCCGGGCATGGTGGCTCACGCCTGTAATCCCAGCACTCGGGAGGCTGAGGCAGGAGGATTGGTGCAAGTTCGAGACCAGCCTGGGCTACAAAAGTGAGCTCAGGACCAGCCTCAACTGCATAGCGAGACCCTGTCTCAAAAAGACAAAAAAAAAAAAAAAAAAAAAAAAAAAAAAAAAATTACCTTAGGATTTGAGAACCTGAATACTGAAAAACATAGAAAGGGAATAAATGTACTAAGACTTTTTAATATAAATTCTTAAAACTAAGTTATTCACTATTATCAATCACAGATTAACTGGTAATAAATATTATTAGCTAACTGTGATTCAATGACTATTTGTAAAATATGAAGAATGAACTGTACCATGCGCTAAGAAATAGCACAGCAAGTCTTAGGTCCACAGTGATTGAACTCATTTAGATAAAGTAGATGCAAGCACACACATTAATTAATATACTATATTGCAATGAATAAAAATAATCACAGAAAAATAATTGGGACAAGAAAGATTTTATTGAAGAGTGAATATTAGAGCTAGACCTTAGGTGCCAAGGATTGAACTGCTGTCCCTGTGGTTGCCTAAGTTTTCCTAAGCAGGCATTTGAGGCCGCTGAACCATCTCACTGGCCCAGAAATTCTAAAAAATAAATAAATAAATAAAATTAAAAAAAGAAAGAAAACATCAAAAAGATCAAATAATCTGTGGTAGTGGTGAAAGCTATAGTACGTGGATGATAAGGTACAAATTGAGCAGTGATTATTTAATGATGGTAACACAGGTGTTCTATAGGAACATTTGAAAATTCATCACTAAAACTGTCAAAAGAAATGGAAAATTCATAATGCAAAACTGTAGGATTAATTTCAGGACAAAAGAGCATGAGTTCATAACTTTTAAAAAGCAATTATGATGCATTTAAATTATACAAGTGAAAAACAAAACATTGTCTGAAAAAAGGGGAATAAAATATAACTGAATAGGTTCAAATGTCATTATAGTTTGAATTAGATTAGTGATAAGAAAAGTTTGATCAGTATGGAAATCAATGTGGAGACTCCTCAAAAAACTAGGACTGTAAATCCCATTCAATCCAGTGATAACGCCTTTGGTAATTTTCCCAAAAGAATTGAAAGCATCATCTCATAGTGACATATGTGTGCCTATGTTTATAGCAGCAAAATTTGTGATAGCCACATCTTAGAAACAACCAAGATGCTCATCACTTGAGGAATGGATGAAAGAGATATGGTGTTTTTATACTATGGAATATTACTCAGCCATGAAGAACAATAAACTCAAAGCCTTCATATGTAAATGGATGCAACTTGAAGATATACTCATAAGTGAAATAAACCAGACTCACATGTATAAATATTGTATAGTCTCCCTAGTGTTAAAACTCAAAAGAAGAAATAAGAATTAAGGACAAGACAATTAAATGAAAAGCATGAACTTAAAGATTAAATAATGAAGAGAGAGCAAAGAGAAAAGTTAGGAAGTATGACAAAGATGAAACCATACATTTATATAATATATAATAAATAACATAATATGATATATTTTATATAATAAAAAAGACAGTGGTCCTAAGAATCTCCATCAGGTTCTTCAAAATAGCAGCTAATGGGTAGAATTCTTATCCTGACTAATTATAAATGCTGATATTTGTGAACAAAATAACTACACTGAGGATAGCAATGTATAATACTAAAACCCTGCTTAAGGTACCTATCATTGTGGTCTTCTAAATGCACACTGCTTCTAATGCCATATTAATTATTGCTATATTCTCTTTAAAGTAAATGTCTGTAAAAACAATTAATAAAAGTAAATGAGAGACAAGAAAAGCACAATGTGGCAGCACTGTGCTACTACAATGCTGTATAAGGTATGATTTCTAAATTTCTATGCAAAAATGTGTGATTTTTTTTTCACATTCTGTAGGATTAAAGCCCCTGCAGAGGAAAGTTAAGGCAAGCACTGCGACCACTCCTCAATCCCTAGCACCACATGCTGTGCACCTCCACCCCAGGGTGGGCTGAGCCAGCCATAACACAAAAAAATAATGAGGTTTAAGGGAAATAAATAAAAAATATTTTAAAAAATAAAATAGAGTTTAAAATATCTATGATTGTTGAAAATAGCAGTTCTAAGGTCTTTGATACTCAGGCATAGTAATGATAAGCCCAGCTGTTTCTGTTACAGGGTAATAATATCATTAAACTTCTTTTCTGGACGTTTAAAAAGTGAACTTTATAGACTAAAACTTAGAGAAATAGAGGGACTATAAAGATAACCAATATTGTGGTCCTAGCTTTTCAAGGTCAGTGAGGACTCAGCACATAAGAGGGTCTATTCTGTGACATCTTGTAACTCACAGGTGTCCCAAATTTTCTGCTCAAGGAGATTATGGGGTTACAGAGGAAAGGGATTGACAATGTACAGTGGGCCTAAAGACAGTCACCTAGAGAGAAAACATTTTCTCAGGTTTTCACAGAGATCAAACTGCTCAAGCAATGGCCATGACACAACCAGATAGCTTACACTGACAAAAGATGTACAAGCTGCTGTAGATGGTTTCATGGTAACTCCTGAGGGAATTTGACTGAACTTGTCAGGTACAAAAGTTACATCTTTAGGGCTGGCAAGATACTTCAGCAATCTAAAGCACCTGCTTAGGCAAACTTAGCCAACAGCAGGGACCGTATTTCAATCCCCAGCACCACATGCTGTGCCAGCCCCACTCCCAGGGCAGGCTGAGCCAGCCATAACATAAACAAATAAAGTTTTTAAAAAGTTACATTTTTAGTTGTATAGGTCATGCTTTAAGTTGTTCTTTACTATCCAGCAGAAAAGTATAACCATGAAGTATGAAAAGCAATGCCATAGTAATATGTTGGGCTGTAAAAGACTCAAGCCAGTAACTTCTGACAATTGCCAGTTCTGCTGATAACTCAGTATTATTATGGACTATTGGACTATATTGGATTATTTTGCTGAGTTCAAGTACCTACAATATTTGAACTGCCTTCAAATATGAAAAGTTCATTTAAAGACTTCTCCAAATACAGCTTCTCAAACAGCAGTGGAACACCCATCTCTGACAAAGCAAAACAAAAAAGGGGGATGTAAATAAAAGACAATTTTGTAGTAAGAAAAATATGTATGTATATAAAAAATAGTTAGGATAGATATACAGCTACTTTGTCTTAGTTCAATGAGAAGAAAGTTTTGTACTAATATTGTTTAGACAAGCTATCACGTCAGCATCTTGTCCTCTGAATAACAACTATGAAGACAACAAAGCAGAATGAATTAATTATTGCAACTGTCTTACTAACTTGTTTTGAAACTGTTTCATTGCCATTTTATTTTCTCATTGAAATGAATACTTTTTTAAAAAAATAGAATAATTTGAGACGCAGGTGCTGGGGTTTGATTCCCAGCCTCTTGAGCTGCCCCTGTCCCTGGGGTGTGCCGTGATGGTGATTGAGCCCTGGCACGGCGGTGCAGACTTTTAATCACAGTGCTTGGGCGGCTGAACATAGGAGGATTGCGAAGAGATCCAGTAGACACTGTACTAACTACATAAAAAAAGAAAAATTTGAGACTAACAGGATTTTTGAGCAGCAAAAATAAAATTACTAAAAATCTATATGTTACATGTTAGGGTATTTCTTGAGATCGTTATCACAACAATTTGAAGTGAGTTATAGAATCTGCACATAGATTAGATCTGCATCAGAAGTTATGGAAAATGAGTGCTTAGCCTGAAGAAAGACACCTTGAAATTTTGCAATTGTTGTTTTCCTTGAACGAGCATACTATTTACTATGAGAGAGAATACTGAATTACAAGTTACTATCCCTGGAAAGGATGTACATAGTGGATTTTAAAGATGAAAATGTGAAGCGCACTTAGCTCTAAAGGTGGCAAGTAAATGTTTAATTGACTGTGAATCTAAAGGATGCAATATGAGATAGTGTTTCTATATAAAGAAGCTGGGTATATGTGTTAAAGATAAAGATCTTAAGACTAAAAAGTCATTGAGAACATCTGGAAGAAAGCACTCCCTGAACATAGAGCCTGAGGTAGCCGAATTTCAGAGAATGAGCAGAGAAAAAAATATTAAGAAATTGAGATGGACTGCCAGGCGTGGTGGCTCACGCCTGTAATCCCAGCACTTGGGAGGCTGAGGCAGGAGGATCGTTGTGAGTTCGAGACCAGCCTGGGCTACAAAAGTGAGCTCAAAGCCAGCCTGAACTGCACAGTGAGACCCTGTCTCAAAAATAAAAAAAAAAAAAAGAAATTGAGATGGACTGATGAGTAATGTAGAAACCAATAAAGTAAGTTATGTAAGAGAGGATGGTCAAGCTTTTCAAAAAATGAGTTTCAGTGAGAAGTTTTAAGGGGAGGAAATCGTAAATAATAATTTAAGACTATTCCGTAGTCTGGCTGATGAAAGCCAAATTGGAATACGTAGACGGGAAATGGGAAAGCTGTGATGGCACACGCCAGTATCGTGCTCCAAGCTTCTGGCTACAAGGAGAAGTGCAAAAGAAAGCAGTAGAGAGCAGTTTGGGCTGAGCGCACAGGCTGCTCCCCACAGGAGTGCAAGGCTACTGAGACGTGGACAGAAGCACTAAACCGATGCAGCAGTCCCAGCCATCGCTCTCACGTACTGCAATAGATCAAGTTTAGGTGGGAGGGCACAGCAGAACCTTCCGAATGGGCTGCTCACGGGCTCGGCTTTGCGCTCTCTACCCCAAAAGGGAAGTTAAATTGTGGAACAAATCCTGAGGGCAAGTTTGGGTGTGAGCTGTAGACATTTTACTCCAAACTGATGCTTGGCCGTAAATAAAAAACATGAGGAGAATTCCATGTCATCACATGTAGCATATGAGCACCACACAACTATAAGCTAGAGCAAAGGCCAAATGGAAGAGACTTTGTTCAGCATAAACATCCATTCCTCCATCCGTACACAGCATTACATTTTCTTAGCTACCAGTAATGAATTTGAGCTAATTACATCATTTATTTATTTATGTATTTATTTATGTATTTATTTATTTATTTATTTATTTTGTCTCTTTGAGACAGCATGTCTCTGCTCTTGAACTGGCCATGAGCTCACAAACATTGAATGCACAGTGATCCTCCTGTCTCAGCCTCCCAAGTGCTGGGAGTATAGGCATGTACCACCATGCCAGGCTGGTTATGTATTTCAGAAGAATACAATAAATGTCTATCCTGCCTCTTCTGATGTGACTTCTACCAGCTATCTACAGCACATTACTTCTCTTTAACTATCACAATTCCCAAGGATGCCATCAGAAAATCTAGCACCCACTAAAGATTAATAATATATTAAATTAATGTCAATATGCATGATTGAATTTATTTCTTCTGCTATTATCAATCCAAAATACCTCCTAACACATTCTTCTATTAGTTTTTGTAGTTACATGCACTGTGATTACTTCTGCAATGCCAGAAACAAAATTCTCGGGGGATGGAAAGACATCATTTCTGTTCTCTACTACTGAGTTCCCCTAATTTAGTTAAGGGTCCATATGTTGGCAAGCTCAGTCCAATACAGAGTAATGGGGAAGAGATGTGAAGCCCTTCCCAGTGGGATTCCTGCATTTCTCTCAATGAGATGTACATTACACCCCAGAGGAACCGCGCAAACCACACATTAACTCCACAAAGGAAAAGCAAATGTTATTTTTCCGATTAAGACCACATAGTTTAGCTGCCATGTAAATGAGGCTGCGAGGCTACAGAGAAACTTTGGTTTTGGTAAACATGTCACATGAGATCTGGTCTGGAGAGTGGACGCAGGGCCTTGTTTCCATAGAAACTACAAAATTAATGTAAGTGTGGAAGCTTGTGTACGGATACTCATTTTATGTATCTCTGCACCTGAATTAGAAATTAGAGCATCTCTTCAGCAGCATGTGCTTTCAGACAGCAATCTAAAACTGATCATATGATTTTTAAGAAATAAAATTCCTCAGTGATTAAGAAGTCAATGTTTGTTAAATTTCTTGTACTTAAAACTGGAACGTATCCCTCAGCTGGCTTCTTTCATTCAGAGAATGGGAAGGTCAGATGAAAAGTGCACAGTGTATGTACCAGTTTTCATTTCCTCATCATTGCTGTGTTACAAAGGGTGGCTTCTCCATTTCCCACTGTCCATAGATGGCCTTGTTTCCCTGTCACATGTGTCAACCACTTACTCACTTTTCTCAAATGTCATTAGCTAGCTCAGCACTGTCGTTCTTGGCCAATTTTCAACTTTTCTCTCCTAATCTTACCTTCCTTACATTTTCCTCCTTAATCCTTACCACTATGGATTACCTTACCTTAGCGACTGCACCGTCTAAAAGGATGAAGAAATCCTCACAGCGAGTTTTCCTGATTTGTTCAGTACTTGCTCCCTTAAATATAAACAGAATTTTTTATTTAATTCTGAATATAGAATGTAAGCCTTGGGAAGGCCCGACTAAGATGATTAGCTTTAAAAACATGATTGTTTTTACCACTCAGAGACTTCACTTTGGTTGAAGAGAGTAGCTTTTTAAAACCGGTCTTATTTTAAGGGCATATTTCTAGAACCTTGTTTCCAAATAGTAACAAATAGTCAAGAAAATGAACTTCAAAGTTATCCTTGGGTCTTCCAACTGCAACCAAGGATGAAATCTTTGTGGTTCTCTCATAAGAGACTTTGAATCAAAAATACTCCAGAAAAGTGGTCTAACATACCAAAATTTTGAGAAAATAAATCTTTTATAGTTATTTATTTTAGCATAATTATGTGATAGAGAAATTAATATTTATTCATCTTGTTTTTAGTTTTACCAACTAGAATTATACATTGAAAGCAAATGTACAGTATATTTCATCATTCTTTGCTCTAGGTTTAGGTGACTTGTTTGATCTTATAAGTGTTTAGTTTCAAACAAAGATCTACTAAGTAGCAGGCACTGAGAAACCTGCAAATTAGCAAGTCACTTTGGCCAGATGACTCACATTGAAAATTATCAAGAATATTTTGTATTATTTTCAAATAAAGAGCTAAGTACAGTAGGAATTTATCATGTATACCTCAGTCTTTTCATAAATTATCCTAGACTATTTAAAAATATGTGCTTCAAAGAAGCTTTTTCATGCCATTTTAACATATATAATAATTTTATAATTTCTCAGTCCTCAGTATAAGTCTATCTGTGAGAACATTATTATTTGATTCAAACTCTGAATTTTGAACTAAGTGATTTACTAAATTGATGTTATAAAAACATTTTACATTTTGAAATTTCATCATTTGGTCAATTAGAGGGCCATTACAGTCATGTAATAATCAAACTTATATAAGTATAGAGTGCAGAGATTCTAAGACTTCTGCTTAATTCAGTTAGTCTTTGCTATTTGGAACCAATTACACTACCTTAAAATCTAGCTTTTTATTTATTTATTTATTTATTTATTTATTTGTTTGTTTGTTTATTTTGTCTTTTTGAGACAGGGTCTCACTATGCAGTTGAGGCTGGCCTTGAGCTCACTTTTGTAGCCCAGGCTGGTCTCGAACTCGCACTAATCTTCCTGCCTCAGCCTCCTGAGTGCTGGGATTACAGGCATGAGCCACCACGCCCGGCTAAATCTAGCTTTTCATATATTCATTCCACCTTCATTCTCTTTTTGTGGGGCTTTTATCTATTCTCCCAGAATGACTCATTTGGAAAGATTAATCAAGGCTTACTATTAAAGTAGGAATTTTGGATGAAATGAATCTAGATATAAAGTTGGAGTGAAAAAAAAAAAAACGAGTGACTCATTAAAATATTTTTTAAAAATTTTAAAAAAATAAAATATTTAATTGAGTCTTGCAAACGTCTTATATATCTTTGTGTCTAGATACTTTATATATTTTATATAATTGACATAAAATCTTAAAGTATATTTTTCATTTCATATTTGAAATTCAATTATAAATGACAATGATAATTTTCATAAAAATATTTTTCATTATATTGGAGTTATATTTACTAAATTTTGCCTTGTTGCTTGGTCTGTAGCAATGCTTTGTGAGTACAATTTTCCACCTCTAGGACACAATAAAATTTTTCTTAATGGTATTTTATTAAGTGGATACTGTAGCCTTCAAAACTAAATATTCAGTTGACCTAAGCTCCATACTTACATGTTGTGTTTTATTAACTATGTTTTACTGTGTTTGTAAAACAAGCGTGCTATTACAGTCTGCATGATCTGTTCATTGTCTGCAATGACGTACAATAAGTCATAGTAACATTTTACTGCACATGAAGCACCGATATGTATTACATTTTCTCATGTGTATTCTTTTCATTATCTTGTTTGTCTTTTGTGCTTGTCAAAACTGAGTAATATACATTTATGCTTTAGCATACTGAAATACATTTATTTATTTATTTGTTGATTTGTTTATTTGTTTGTTTATTTATTTATTTTGGCAGGACCAGTATTCAAACTCATGACCTTGCACTTGCCACACAGGCACTTGTGTCACAGAGCTATCTCCTCAGCCCAAATACACTATAATATTGCATACTTTAATTTTCTTTAAAAATGATTGGGTTTTTTATGTATGTTAATATTTTCCCACACCTTAAAGAAATTTTGGTTCTTTTTTTATGTTATGGATGGCTCGGCCTGCCTGGGAGTGTGGCTGGCACAGTATGTGGTGGCAGGGTTTGAACCTTGGTCAGTGCAGTTGCCTATACTTGCCTAAGCAGGTGCTTTAGGCTGCTGAGCCATCTCGCCAGCCCCAAGAAATTTTAACGTATGTTAAAAAGAAAAAGGTTTACAAGTACAGAGAGTTTTCAAGAATTTAATTGGTTAAAAGTGTAACTAGTATGTCCGATAGCAAAATAGATTACTCTTTAGAATGGAAAAATAGCTTCTTCAAAATACCAGAAAAGTTACATAAACTCTAAGTAAAAAAGTGTAGGTATTTGTCCAAGCAAGTAACCTACATAGTTGAGACAGTCAATGAGGGATGAAGAAATGCTCAAAGGCACCGATATTTAAAATGCAGACTGGAGCAATATCAGAGCATCATTTTTATTACTGTATTCATGTCAAAATTTAATACTTGAAATTTCCAAGTGTTGAAGGATCCATTTTGTGGAATTGTGCAATTGTCCTATTTGTGGGAATACCTTTGAGACTCTACCAGAGTGTTCCACATTTGTTTAAGTATTACCTCCTTTTATGGTCCAGAAAAGCACATCATACAAAGAGTTGTCATGTTAAGTAGCAACATGATGATTATGTTACAGTCTCCAACAAAGATCAAATATATGCAACTATCTTAAATTTTCAAAAACCACAATGAGATTAATTACAGATGCACATGTAATAGAGATAAAAAGGATTTCTATGGAATAAATCCCATAGGTTTAAAAAATCTGAGGCAACTTTTGTACTCATAAATAGTAGGCAGTGAAATCTAGCAACCGTCATATTACTATCGCTGAGGGATGAAGTACTGCGTGAAAACTGGTGCCCCATAATACACGCTTAAATTTCTTAGTTATTATATTTTTTTCCTGTTTGTCTCTAATTTTCACTGTGGTACTTATGTATTATCTTTATACATTTTAATATCTTTTTATTGTCTACCTAATGAAATCTAAATTAGTCTCCATGGCACACTATTTTTATGTATGCTTCGTGAAAAACCCATATTTGCTTGTCTTGAAAAAAACCTCAGCTTTCCTTACTGAGATAGAAGTAGACACTCTTGTCAGTATGTGATATGCCAAAGGCAGGCAAAAAAAAATGCATATGGAATCAAAGGACAGATCACAGCAATCTAGACTGAAAAAAAAAAAAAAAAACCTGGACATGACAGGATGACAATGCAAGTAGGGTCCAAAGGAAGGATGTAAAATCAAAGTGGTAATTAATTTCACTAGACAAACCCAGCTCCCTTCATCAGAGGATGAAGTGAAGCACCTGACTTCCTTTGAGAGGTCAGGATCAGAGATGAAAGTGCTGGGAGACAATGAAATTTAGCATGGACACGGCAGAAGACACCGTTCTACAGATAACTTCGTGGCATGAATTCCATTTTATTTTAATGAATTTCTTTTGAGACTTCCAGTCCATTCTTTAATCTTCCAAAACTCTTGTAACTCTAAAAACCAATGCTTAAGTGTCAGATTATATAGCAACATTTTATAATTTAACAAAGATCTTAAAATATTTGTTTTATCCCCACGTTTGCTGAAGGAGTCATGCCAGCTTCATATTGCCGCTATTAACCTGAAACAGTATTTTAAAACTTAAAATAGAAAAGATTATCTAAATGAATAAGAAAAAAGAATAAACAAAAACTTAATTATTTTGATTCCAAACACAGCGCTGCCACTGTGTCCACATTCTACTGTAGCATTGTCATAAACTGGTAGCAATGGACACAAAAAACGTTACTAAGGTTTGCATTTCCGGTTAAGATCAAAGTAAATGATTGCCACATTGCAACCGGCGGCTTCTGACAGTAAATGTAACTTTCTCTGGAGAGTTTGAAAGAAGTGATAATGGTTTTTATTTTTAAAAATAGTCTACAGAGCGCCGTTGTAGAATTATTAACTGTGGGACAAATAAAAAGGCACGTGATGGTAACACGTCATCCATTTCTTTTTAAACTCAGAAAAAGAGGTTTTTTTTTTTGTTTGTTTGTTTTGGTTTTTTTGGGGGTTTTTTTGGCTTTTTCAGGTGATCTCATGAAAGTTGAGAATAGAGCAGTAGTCATTAGAAAGTGGAGAAAGTAGAGAAGAGGGAAAGGAGGAAAGAGTTTATCAAAGGGATGAAGTTGCAGTTGTATAGGGATGGATACCAGTACGCAAACACAGTAGGATGGAGTGGGTAACAGTGTTGTGGAAGTATAAAAAATAAATGAAAAAAAGTAATAATTTTCCATATTTTCAATTAAATTATTAATGTTTCACTTAAATTAGAAATATTGAATCTAATTTGAACATTATAAAACTTATGCATGTATCAGGGCATTAGATAGTACCCCATAAATACGTATAATTTTTATTTTAAGAAAAATGCATAACAAAATATTAAGAGATAAGAATAGTTTGTACACTGTGCATAATTACCTTCAAAGTATTTTTCAGAGTTCTATACAAATTATTATCTATTACAAAGAAGAAACAATTAATAGCACAAAACTTTCTTTGCAATGAATCAAGAATAATTAGCAGCACCAGTACCATAAAATAGCAGATGTCCTAAAATATTTTTCAAATTAGAATAGGTCATTTGGGGAGATCTTCTAATGTGTAAACTAAAGGTGTTTCTGGGGATAGAGTAAGTGTTTGTTTGGCAAGCACAAGGGCCTGAATTCAATCCCTGGTTCTACAAAAAAAAAGAGATGTTTTTTAGATGAGTGAGAAAAATGAAAATGATAAGTAAATTCTAGGAAGATGAAATGATAGCTAGAAATATATTTGGAAAATGCTAGGATATTAAAGAGGAAAATAATTTATGTGTAGTAAATAGACTCTGAAGAATGACCCCGTGAGATTTTTTAATTAGGGGAGAGTGAAAGAGTGGAACGAATCAAAAATAAAAAAATAAAAGAAACAAAAACAGTGGAAAGAAAAACAAATAATATAGAGAAACAGTAAAAAAGAAAAGGAATACAGGGGCCAGGGATATAGCTCAGCAACATAAGCAACTGCCTGGCAAGCTGAAGGTCTTGAGTTCAATCCCTAGCAAAGGAAAGCAGAACGTGTCTCAAGAAAAATTGTGCATAAATAACTAGAGTTTGGATCTTTTCCGTAAATGGGGGAACAACTAATAATTTAAACTAAATATTGCCTTCTTAATGAGCTTTCCACTTTACAGTGTAAAAGTCAATAAAAGTGGACACAATGATAGCATGATAACATACTGGAATCAGTATATTTTGTATGTGAGCTTATGCAATGAACTGTGGGGAATTTTACTGTAATTTGTATGCATTCATATCATGAAATTTGCTAATTCTATATTTGAATTTAACATACACTAACATTAAACAGGTACATACACCCATACACATAATAATAAAACAAAGTACATTAAACACGTAGATAGTAAAACTCAAAGTAGATGAAATATGAGAGAATGTTTTAAAGATGAAGAAAAATTAAAATAGAAAGCCAGGCATGGTGCCTGCATATACTCACAGCACTTAGAAGGCTGAAGCAGGAGGATCATTATGAGTACCTGGGCTACAAAAGTGAGCTGAAGGCCATCCTGAACTGTATAGCAAGATCCTGTCTCAAAAAGACAATCAATCAATCAATCAATCAATAAAAATCCGTGGTCAGTGAAATGGCTCAGTGGTCTAAAGTGCCTTCTTAGACAAGCTTAGACAATCTCAGGGATCAAGATTGCATCCCTGGCACCACATGCTGTGCCAGCACCACTCCCAGGGAAGGCTGAGCCAGAAATAATAATAATAATAATAATAATAATAATAATAATAATAATATGAAAAGTATGAAAGGTGCATAAAATATAACAAAACAGTCCCAAATTTTACTAAATAACAATATGTGGAAGAAAGGATGAAATTGTGAAAAGAAAATGTTAAAGCAGTAACAGAAACTGCATTCAGAAATGAGGAGCATTTGCAATTTTATATGGAATACTGAATGAGAGTTATGAAAACAAAGGTAGAATATCTCATGAGATTTTAAATATTAGGATGCAGAAATCTTAAGAACTCACTGACAGAAACACTAAGTTATTTGCTTTTAGCTTTAAGTGTTCTACCTCCAGAAAATGCTACATATATCAGGTTTGCATAAACTTATGGGTCCTATTTACTATCGCATTATGCATATATATTTCAAAACATGTTTTACAGAATGATTGCATCCAATATTTCGCATTTAAAAATAAATTAATGCTATTAAAAAATAAAATAAGTAAATTCAATTTAGTTTTTTTTTTTTTAATAGCAAAATTGGTGGATATCAGAAGCAGAACTGACCTTGTATTTCAGATTTGCCTTTTCTTATATTTAGGAAAAAAATAACTTTACATGTCTAATATGAAATTATAATTATGATGAAAGTTTAATATCAGAGAAGAACACATAGAAAAGTAAAAAGGATGCATCATTTCTTTAAAGTTTTGAGTTACATGTAGAAAAAAAAAGACTAAGTTGAGATGTGTATGTATACCAATTTGATAGAAGTTAATTAAATATTTAATTAAATTAAATTTTAATACAAATATATTAAATACTTAAGTGTTTTTTTTTCTTCTTTTGTGGAACCACGGATCAAACTCAGGACCTTGTACTTGCCAGGCAGGCACTTGTGCCCCTGAGCTATCTCCCCACCCTCCCCCAAATGTATTAAATATTTCAGACATATTAGCAATAAAAATAAGAATTTTCTAAAAAGATAAATAATAATGTAAGAGGGGAAACATATTAGTGATAAAATAAAAATATAAAAAGAAATTTAAATAATAGAAAAATAAAAACCACACATTGTATGTTACACATTATTAACATGGTATATGAAACTTGTATGTCAATATCTAAGTATATGGCTGAGCGTGGTGGCTCATGCCTGTAATCCCAGCACTCAGGAGGTTGTGGCAGGAAGATTGGTGCGAGTTCGAGACCAGCCTGGGCTACAAAAGTGAGCTCAAGGCCAGCCTCAACTGCATAATGAGACCTTGTCTCAAAAAGACAAAAAAAGAAAAAAAAAATCTAAGTATATGAGTTTTGCTAAGTGTGCAACTAAAATTAATCAGTATGCCAAAGATTAGGTAGATAGAAGAATGTTAGCATCGGATCCTCAGAATTCATATGTTATACAGTATACTTCATTTAATATTCTTAAATCAGAAAAGGGTATTTGTTGAAGAAAACTCCAGAAGAAATAAAACCAACAGAGCTATAAATAATATGTTATGAAATTAAAGATTAACTTTGAGGAAAAAAACACAATGTAAATTTTTATGTTTATATTGTACTATTCAAAAAATCTAAAGCAAATTATGCATAGCGGTTGATATCTTTCAGAATAGTAAGAGTGATACCTTCAGTGGTACCTTCATGAGCCTCAGTACTGAAACTCCATCTTATTTAATTTCTTAAAATTGATATATGCAGTAATTTTTTATCTCAAAAACTTAACAAAACACAATCAGATTACAGCTAAAGTGGTGTGACTTGAGCTAAGTGGAAACTGTACTATGAACCTATTTTTCAAACATGTTTCTTACCTTGGCTTATGTTTAAGCAAACTGTTTTTCTGACAAATGTACTAAGAGCACATATAATTTATGTTGTATTTTTGATTTAAAATGTCCACAATTCCATCAAAATCTTATGGACTTAGATGTGAGACTTCTGGAATATGGTTGGATTGCAAAGTTGTTGTACAGATCAATGAGTTAATTTTTAACTGTTGAGTATATATACTACAAAGGTCAATAATTAGGATATGATGAAAGATGTTCGTTATTGGAGGCCAGTCTGAAAAATATAACTTTCTCTCCAGTCTCGCTTCTTCCATGCTCTCTCCTCTTCTCTTCTCTCCCTCTGCTTCACCCTCTCTCAGTCTCTCTCCACTTCTCTCCTCTCTCCTCTTCCTCTCCTCCCTCTCTCCCTCTCTCTCTCCCCTACTCTCTTTCAGCTTCATCTGCTGTACACCTTCACCAAATTTCTGCCCTAAATCCAGTGTACTATGGACTTCATTCACTGAACTCTGAGTCAAATTAAACTTCTCTTCCTTCATATTATGAGTGTGGAACATTGTTTTCCAGTCATTGGAAGATTATCTAATACCATGATGAGGGGCGTAGAATGGAATTTTTGCTTTAAAGAAAATACAATCTGGTTTTTGTTCTGTTTTTCATAAGGTTTATGGTCTTTTCAAAATGGCTGTTATAAGGGCCCACAAGATAGCTCAGCAGACTAAGTGCTTGCCTAGGCAAGCACAGGGAATGGGGTTTGATGCCCAGAACTACATGCCACATAGGTCCTGCCCCAGGTGTGCTGAGCTAGCTACCAAGACCAGGCCTGGTGGAGCATGGCTGTAATCCCAGTGCTGGGGAAGCTGAATATAGGAGCATCACTGCCATTCCAAACTGCATAGTGAAACTCTGCACCATTAAATAAATAAATAAATAAATAAATAAATAAATAAAATATCTGTTATGAAATCATATGTTTGTTAATCTTTTTTAAAAATTCATTATGTAGGTCTTCTTAATCATGCACCATTTCACATTCTACAGGTTCACTAAGATTTGCCTTGTACACTGATTGCCTTCCTGAAAAATACTGTGTCATCTAGCTGTGGAACAGACACTATAAAAAGGAAAACATAGAATTTTTTGAGAAACATAGCCCAAACAATTGGATATTCAATTATGACATAAATGAACATTGTTTATTCATTTTAAGAAACATATTTAATTAAAAAAGAAACATATTTAAGTTTTAACAACTTTCCTTGGAGTTGATCTACTTTGTGCCAAACCACTAGATTCTTACCACATACTTTTGCTGACTTAGACAACCTCTTGACACAAGTCGTACATACAGCAGGAGGTATTACCTTGGCCCATAGTTTAGGAGACTTAGTCCATGGTTCACTGTTTCTGGGGCAGCCACTTCAGATGAAAACATGATTGAGCCAAGTTGTGCCTTATATAATGGAAACAGGGAAGCACAGCACCAAGTGCCAGGAAGAGAAACACTCTCCTAGGTCATGGGCCCTGGACCACCCCCAGCTGGGACCCACCTTTTCACATACAACATATTTAGCAATGACATCAGTAAAGATTAACTAGTACAGTGTGCTTGCTATTATACTCATTTTTTTTCTCACTAAATACTGGAACTCATGCCTCAGAAATTGTTTTTCAATAAAACCAATCACATACGTATCAAAACATTGTCACATGGGGTCTGGCAGGATGGCTCAGTGGTCTAAAGCGCCTGCTTAGGAAAGTTTGGGCAGCTGCAGGGACCACGGTTAGATCCCCAGCACCACAGGCTGCACCAGCCCTGCCCTGAGCGCAGGCTGAGCCAGCCATAAAAATAATTAAGCAAACAAAGAAAAGTTCTGAAAGAAGCAAAAAACAAAACAAACAAACAAACAAAAAATATTGTCTCATAGCCAGCATCTCTCGCCCTTTCAGTAAGGGACTTACATAAATCATTCATGCTATCTCAGTAGTGGTCTGGGTAACCTGGTATTTATTTTCAACAACTATATTTATGTTTACATCTTTCCTATATTTTCAAATAACAATTGTGCCCAAGATCTGAACCTTCCTCCTCTCCATTTTCAGAACTTTTCTACCTCTCCACTACTTAGACCTCAGACTATTCACTTGGAGAAACTTCAAATGTGAAATTTTTGTTTTCTTACACAAATACATGGGATATCCTTTTATTCATCAATATTATTAGAAATTGAATGGCTTTAAATTATAAATATATTTCTCCTTTTTTAATTTATAAAATTAGAAATAATATTTAAGCTCTCAGCTCAGTTTTCCTCAAGTATAAAATGAAAAAAATGCTACTATTATCAGATTTTGTTTCAAAACCATGTTGCTCTCTTCTGACCTTTTGTACACCATTCTGTATTCTGCAACAAGCAGATGATCACATTTTTCTTCTTGAAAGTAGACCAGAGACATCAAAAGTACTGCTCCTTAGATATCATTGGCTCTAATCAGGCAGATGGAATTATGTTAATCTGTATTTATGTCATGTGTTACTGTCTAGAGGAGAATAATTCCTCTATTGTATGACTGTAATTAAATTTGTGGCCTGTTTCATTTATGTTTGTTTTGTTACCTGTAGAAGAGTAACATTGAAATCATGTTTTATGTTGTTATTATCACATTAATTTATGATACCAGAAAAACAGTGTGAATAATTAGTTTGAATCAAGAAGACTGTGCCTAGACAGACATGCAATGCTGGGGTCAAAAACTGCACTGCTGAGATAATAGCTGACATTGTGAATTTACAAAGATAATCATATTTTGACATTTTCTTACGTTTAAATATTACAGAAGTGAATAAATTAGTAACACAAAACATATCTGAAGTTATTCCTTGACCTGATATCTAGTTATTGGAATTATTACTTAAAAATATAAAGAGAAAATATAATATAGTTACATATTTGATAACTAAAGAAATAGTCAAATGAAAATAAAAGTAATGTTATTCCTAGTTTGTCATAATTGAAACAAAATTGGCTATGGAAAATAAATACGTTACATTGATTTTCATGAGGAATATATTCAGTAAAGCTAGATTTATCCACCATCGAATTTTACATGATCATATATGCAGTTGAACTATCTATGTAGCTGAATTTCTAGTATTTATATCTTTTGAGGATTTAGTAGGGTAGACTGCCAATATCAATCTTTCAGGTTAATATATTCCTTTGCTTCATAATTACTAGCAGTCACTTCCTTTTTAAAAGCAGTTCATGCTATAAGGCTTTTTTTTTTTTTTTACATTGCAAAATAACAGATGATTTCTTGTGACTAGCTAGATCCCCATCTCTAAAGGTGTGCTCTACCTCTGTAATGCGTACTTTTGCCGGGGGTGGTGGTGCATGCCTGTAATCTCAGCACTTGGGAGGCTGAGGGAGGAGGATCAGTGCGAGTTCGAGACCAGCCTGGGCTACCAAAGTGAGCTCAAGGCCAGCATGAACTGCATAGTGAGACCCTGTCTCAAAAAGACAAAAAAAAAAAAAAATAAAAAATACTTTTCCAATATGTTCTACAGTGATTAAAGCTGAAAATAGCAAGACCACTTTTTTTTTAAATTTTACATTGTCACATTTAAAGTCTTAACTGAAACTCTGACATACATATCAATAGTTACTGTTGCTTCCACTTAAGATTAAAAAATATCAAAATTTTTCCTTTTTTTAAAAAATAAAACTGGATTTCATTTTTCTTGACAATGTTTTGGTATAAGTATTGAATAGAACACACTGTTTTCTGTCTGAGCCACTGAAAACCCTGCTCAGCACAGGAAGAATGAATGCCTGCTGAAAGCTTCTATTGGGACAGGCTACCCTCGAAATGTTTTAGGATTATCCTCATTTATTAGTCACACTGGCAATGAAGACCAACCCAAATCAGTCAAAATAAGACATTGATACATTAGCAAGAATATGAGTGGGCTATTATAATTACTTGCATGTGGGAACATAATTTTGGGAGATGTAAATTTTTTTGAAATAATCCAAGTTTATTTCTCTAAGAGATTATGTATGACGTAGAACAATAATGTTTTGTTCTGAACTAAGCAGTAATTTGCCTTACTGTGCATTGGAAATACACAATATTTAATTCTTTTGATATTTTAACTAAGGCTTTTCCTTCCTACTGCTAGTTGGGAATAGTTCAGTAAATGCCACCTGGGAATTAAGCGCAGTCTCCAGAGCCTCGCATGAATAGCTACATCATTGTAGTAGTCAAAGGTGCTTTGATTAATGGAAATGTAAATATTTTTCACTAAATTTATTTTTAAAATAATTGTTCTAGTTGGCAAGTTGTGCAGGACTAAGTGTTACTGAAAGTAATTATATACATCATTATAAATATTAGTCCTTTAATTGGAAAAAATGCTATAGAAATATATACATATACATATATATGTTTCAATATATATATAAATGTATATATTTAATTTTCAATTAGACAGTGATTATATGAATACATGATTTACTTAATTGCCATTGAGAATAAAAAGTAAAGCTCCGTCCAATCAAACTGTATGTCACACACATGGAGGCCTACATAAAACTGCAAAATAAAGGATCCTGTTGGTAATGAGACAGTAAGCACTCAGATTTCCAATTTTATAGAGACACACAATATACATGTATTCTATATCTGTGAGGGATCTCACAGCAACATGCATAGTTTTATTTTCACTGCTAAGACATGATCTATGAAGCAGTTTTTTCTTATACACTTTTGATATAATTTAATAGTTAACTACATAATTCCAATTTTACTGTACACTAGTATTTTTCTCTTAATGTGTAAATGTAAAATTCTCAACAAAGTTTCTATGTCAAAATTTTAATATTTTAAAAAGCCAGGCGTGGTGGCGCACTCCTGTAATCCCAGCACTCGGGAGGCTGAGGCAGGAGGATTGGTGTGAGTTCGAGACCAGCCTGGGCTACAAAATTGAGTGCAAGGCTAGTCTGAACTGCATTGTGAGACCCTGTCTCCGAAAGACAAAAAAAAAAAAAATTAATATTGTATTTAGTGTTCTGGGATTAAGGAGTTTAAAAATTACTCTGTTGTCTCCAACCTCCTTGGCTCAGTTTCATTACTTCCTGAAATTGGCCAAAAATTTTGTCAGCTATATCTAAGGCAAGATTTACAGTTTTCCTCATTTTTTATGTAAAATAAAAATTTAATTTTCAAAATAACTACTTGAAATATTTATATTTGAACAGATAGTTGTCTTATAATAAATATTAATTGTCTTATATTATTTCTTAAAAATGCATTCTTTGGGGGCAGGCCAGGTAGTTCAGCAGACTAAAGCACCTGCTTAAGCAGGCTCAGAGACCAGGGTTTGATCCTCCATGTGCCATGCTGGCCCTGCCCACAGGGCGCGCTGAGACAGCGATTGAGACCCGGTGTGGTATCCCCATGTCTGAAATCCCAACACTTGGGATTGCCTTTCAATCAGTGTAGTGAAACCCTGTACTAAAATATATTTAAAAATCTAAAAAAAAAAAAAAAAAAAAACGGCGATTGAGCTGATGTCCTCACACTTGCCAGGCAAGCGCTTATTCTACTGAGTTATGTCGCCAGCACCTTACATTTAAAAATCTATCTATCTATCTATCTATCTATCTATCTATCTATCTATCTATATCTATCTGTGAAGGGCCGCATAACCAGCTCTTCTTGAAGGAAGAGTGACTGTCTCTATTTTGACTGAGTCTGGCCTTGCTTCCTTGTATTGATATATAAGAGCTGTCTAGGACTTTTGTCTGTCCTCTCAGTTAGCCTTAAGCAATGTATATTGGTCTAGTTGAGGTGCTGGTGATAGTCCTTGAGGGAGGTATGGGTTTCTCCCTGGTAACCTGTACCTGCTGCTCCTTAATATGAGACAGGTCGAAGAGCTAATAGATACATTCTTTGGGCCAGTGAGATAGCTCATTGTAATGAACCACTGCTTAGGCAAACACAGAGGCTCAGTTTGATCCCCAGCACCACATACCAGGCTGGTCCTACTCTCAGATGAGCTGAGCTAGCCATAGAGAACAGGTTTAGGGGTTTATACCTTAATCCCAGTGCTAAGGAGGCTGAAAACAATAGGATCATTATGAGTTGAAGCTGCCTAATGAGACCTTGTACCAACTACATTTTTAAAAATTACATTTTTTGAATTGTTTTCAAGAAAATAAAATATTTATTTAGGATAACTAAACTACAGCAAAAATATATATCTTCTTTAGAAAATATAAATATTATGAATTTAATCATAAAAGCACCATTATTGACTATATAATTACCACTGCATTATAATGTGTTATGAAATGAATCTATGAAAGTATTACTAAGAAAAATAAATAAGACGTCGCTTGTGAGATAGTTTGGCAGTCTAAGTGCCTCCCTGGCAAGTGCAAGGACTTGGGTTTGAAGCCCAGTACTGCACACCATAATGCAGGCCATCAAAAACAGGCATAGTCACACATGCCTATAACCACAACACTGGGAAGGTGATGGAGGAGGAGCATTTGAGTCCAAGCTGTGTAGTGAGATCTGTACCAAAAAAGCCAACAGATAAATAAATAAACAGTTTAAAAATAAATAAGGTAAAGGAGTGTGAAGAGCTTTAATTTTTTCTACATTTAATCTGTGTCTGATTTAAATTGTTAATTATTCACCAATGATTAACTTGATAGATATATTACTAATAATACAGAAGCTTCTACAAAGCACAATAAAAATCACTTTCAAAATTCAGAAATTATATGCATTTTTTTCATTTATTAAACATGATTCTTCCAGCATAAAGACACAAATAGAAAGTTACTTTACAACACTCAGCATTCTGACACTGTTATGTAACATGATTTTTGTAATAAAAACTGCACAAACCTTTTATGAGTGTATCTATATTTTAAATATTTCTAAGTATAAATGCATTTTGTGCCTCTTACTATGCTTTAGAGTATACTAGAATTCATTAAATCCCCAATACTAATTTAAGGTATGTCAGAACTGACATCCTGCACCCTTTCATTTTATGTACATTCCAAACCAAGACACTGCCTGACATTTAACTTTTTTAGTACTTAGATGATCTGTTGTATAATTCACTGTATAACTTATAGTATCTAGATTTTGTTTAATAAAAATTTAAATTTCAGCCATTATTAAAATATGGGGCACCTTGATTGACATTGCAGCTTCATTTAAAATATGATGACATGGGATTGTGTTTCTTATAAAATTTCCTTGTTTTACTTTTTAAGTACATATACCTGTAAACTGCAAATCATGTTTTTCAGTATTATAATAATTATCTAAATAAATCAATAATTAAAGCTTTATTAGTATTTGATGTGAAGCTGCTAACATTTAGCAAATTTTTTACTACTTAGAAAATTGAAACATTGTGTTAAAAAGCTTTGTCTGTCATCAAAGTTACCTTACAAAAATCTCAAGTTGTTTTTCTCCTGTTTGTTGATTAGAGTCGGTTTACACGATTCTCTCTTTGAGATTTCAATGTGTTGTTTTGAGTTACTGTTCTATTTGTTGGTGGGCACCTTCTTAGTGGAGCTCCTAAGTGCTTACTGACACCCTTTCCTTGGATAAATTCTAAAGCAGTTATGCTGCCACTGTCTCAGGTTAATGATCTGGCTTCTTTCTATCTATTGTTTTTCTGTTTTCCTTAAAGTGTACAAAATATTTTCAAAGTGCTGATTCTGAATGTTACTATAATAAATTGACTAAGTAAATCTTGGAATGCCAACAAAAGCATTATGAAAACATATATATACTATTTTAACTTCACAAACTGTCATATTTTTCAGTGAATTTTACTTTATACTGCAAATATATCACCTTACCAAAAATAAGGAAAGATATATCTCAACCAGAACAATTAAACGAATGAAGTACTACAATACATTTTGAGGGATAGAGAGATAGCTCAACAGACTAAGCTCATGCTTAAGCAAGTGTAGGGATCAGGGTTCAATCCCTGGTTCTGTATGCTGTGCTGACCCTATCCCAGGCTCATTGAGCCGGCCACCCAGATAAGGCATGGTGGTGCATGCCTGCAATCTCAGTGTCTGGAGAGGCTGAGACAGGAGAATCATTGCAAATTCAAGCTGTGTAGTAGGATCTTGTACCAAATATATGCACAGACACATACAAAGGTACACACACACACACACACAAAATGGAAGAATGTATATTCTTTTGCTCTTCCAAGAATATAGATAGGAATGGATCATAGACTATTATTTTCAAAGTCTCCACAATTATTTAGTAATTTACTTTCCCAGATCAGTGAAAAGCAGCTTATGAAAGTCACACAGCCAGTTTGAGATCTCACCTGAAAATTTTTACCATTCAGGCCCACATTTTCAAATCACTGTTATGTTTATTTGCATAATTTGTAATTAACAGAACAAAAGGAATTAAAGTAATGAGAGCTTCCACAAAGACTTGTATACAGTATGCTAGAAATCATATCCATAGTATTCTATGAAACAGTAACGTACTTTAATATTTTTATTCATAAATGTGATATATAACTTCAATTCCAAATTAATAATAGACACAGTATCATTTCGAGAATGTAAGAATAAGGATCAGGAAATAAAAAAACAAAACTGATCCTGGGAAGAATAGTTTCTGGGGTTGGGGATATAGCTCAGAGGCACAGAACCTTCCTGGAAAGCAGGAGGTCCTGAGTATGACTCCAGTTACCAAAAAGGAAAAAGAGAGAGAGAGAGAGAGAGAGAGAGAGAGAGAGAAAAGTAATCTCTGCTTTATAATAAACGTAAAGACATTCTCTAAACAATTTTTAACATATATATATATAATTTATTTATTTATTATTTTAATCTTATTACTTTCAATTTGAAATAGCAAAAGTTTCAAAACACTTAGTAGGTCAGCCACAATAATTAATACAATGCATATTGTTGTCACCATAGTAGTTGTGAAGAGTACAAGATGAAGACATAACTTTTCTAATACTACTGTTACAAACATTTCTGCATATTGAACTAAGAGAAGTAGTTGTATGTATAGTCCAATCTTCCATAGTAGTAGTGGGTTATCAGTAGAATTGGCAATGTTGGAAACTACTGACTTAAGCCTTTTATAGCTCAGTGTACTAATATGGCTTTGCTATTTATGCCTCTTGGTTAAACTTTTCTGCCAGATGGTTAAGACCAAATTAAAGCAAGACCTATGTCACAAAACATGTAACTTTTATACCTGACAAGGTCAGTCAAATTGCTTCAGGATTTACCTTGAAACCATGTAGAGCATTTTGTAGGATTTTTGTCTGTGTCAGCCATCTGGATGAGTCATGAACATTGCCTGACCAGTTTGCTCTCTGTGAAAGCCTGAGAGGATATTTTCTGTCTTGGTCACTCTCCTTAGGCACAATATACATGGTCAGTCCCTTTCCTCTGTAGCCCCATAATCTTGAACAGAAAATTTGCAACACCACTGAGTTAAAGGATGTTATAGCACAGGTTCTCTTACATCCTGAGTCCTGACTGACCTTGAAGTACTTGGGCCAAAATATTGGCTACCCTTGTAGCCCTTCTTTTTGTCTAAATTTTTGGTCTGCAAACTTAAGTTCTTAACCATTCAATGCCTTAGACTTAACATAGAACCAATATTTTCCATCATTGATATTCTAACAAGTCCCTGTAGAATGTGATTTATTTTTTACACATTTATTTTCATTATTTTACACATTTTTACACAGAAATTTAGAAATCTGACCATATACAAAATTGTAGCAGGCCAACCTCATGACAATTTTCCTTATATCTTATTCTCTTTAATTACCTTTTTTTTTGTTGTTTTGTTTTATGGAAACATTTACTTGAAAGAAACTACAGCAATAATTGAAATGAAATTAGAATCAGCACACATCTGAAAGATCAGAATGATAGGCAATCCAAGCATTGTTTTAATATCACACATTGCTCTTTTCAGTGTCAAAAACCTATTGGAGATTCTTAGGACCATTTTCTAAATCATCCTGTGCATATAAATGCATGGTTTTGTCCCTGCCATATTTCCTATCTTTCCTGCTTGCTGTCTCTTCATTGTTTAATCCTTAAGTTCTTGACTAACATTATGCTGTGTTATGCCTTTGCATAAAGATATATATCGATATAGATATAGATATAAATTTTATAGTTGGCTACATTTCCTGAAAATCATTCTGACTATATGGAATATGGATTACAATAGAATATACTTTTTTAAGCTAAATAACAGTGTCAACATCTTGAATATAGCAAAAATATTTTTAAGAATTATTTCTGTAATATAAATATTGCCCTTTGTTCTTCTTGTAAAGCTTCATGCTGCATTACTGTATATTTCTGAGAATAATATTTTAGAATTAACAATGAGCAATTTTTATGAAGATTTTGTTTTCTACTACCTGTATTTTCAATATAAACACACAATAAAATTATTAAAGCATAAATAAGCATTATGTATCTGAATTCAAGATGATGTTTTATTTTTTCATAGCAGAAGAAAAAGAAATATAATCATGAAGTTTTGAGAAAAGAATGATTGCAAAATACTATATAAGAAAAAACAAACTTTCATTTATTTGTTATTTTCTTCACAAGGAAGGCACATTTACCCAGATCTCTCATCCTGAGCTATAGTCCTGAGCACTTTTTCATTGTTATTTCTCATTCTGAGATGGGTATCTCTTAATCCTTCAGTTACCTAGCTGGAAACTAAATCTTTTAGTTATCCTGGTTATATTTCTATCACGGTCTTCAAGAGAGTTCATTACAGGCATGAACAAGTACTACAAGTTCAAATGTATTATTTTATTTCATAGTTGAATTTTGATTATAAAGACATTAACTTTAATTTGATTTTATTCTGATATTTACAATATTTAATCTTGTTAAATTGACATATACAGAGAACTTTCCATTTCAGAATTTAAAACAGCAAATCTAATGATGAATAAATTATACCTAAGGAAAATTGGACATTCTTTAATATGGTGAGAAAAAAAAAATATGGTGAGAAAATATTAATGCAGTTGATGGCAGAAATATTTTGAACAAAAATATGCAGTGAGAGATTCTGAAATTATGCTAAAATAGGAAACAAAAAATTGAATTTCCTATAGGAGTATAAAATTATTTTTTATGTGTAAGGAATAGGCTATATAAATCATACTGTGTTGAAGCTATAGTCTTTAGAAGTCCTAAAACCTTTATGAGAAGGATTGGTTGAGAGACAAGTTGACGTTAATAAATTTAAATTGTTATAACATTAAAATCTATTCATATATATCATTTAAGCTCTAAGGCAGGTGGCTATGTACGTGTTTCTGAAATAGTTTCCTTGCAATTTATGCACAAATATAGGGAATGGATATTCTACCTCCCAAATACCTAGAGTGTATGCTATATTCTCTGACTGCTTATTTAATCACAGTGGTCTATGCTAGGAAGCTAAAAGTCACTATTGTTGTATCTACTTCCATTAAAAGCTTCGCTTCGCTTCCTATCGCTGGCTTGAATTGCCAAAGATTTACGTATTTGACACTGTTTTGGTCAGCTCTTTTCTCTTTCAGAAAGCAGACTTTGAGGACTAACAAGCTCAAACACAAGATAGAAATCAAAATGTCATCATCAGACATTACAGAGGCATAACATTGACAAACACCAGGATAAGATCTCAGGTGGACCCTTGGCACAGAAACAGCCTCTTGTTATCAAAAATGCAATTCAAGAAGCAAAAATAATGAGCCCAATGTGAACAGAATTTAATTTCAAAGTTTTCACATTTTAAATTTCAAATGTCTGGCTTTAAATGGAAAGGAAATCATAAAGCATATGAAAAGCAGAATATTATGGCTCACTATAAAAATTGAGTCAGAAATATATGCCTCTGAAAAAAGATCTAAGGACAGACTAATTAAATGTAGACCTGAAGCAAATGTCTTAATGGTGATAAACTAAACTATTGTGAGATGTAGGGAAAGGTAGCAGAAAAAATGTATCAACAAGTAGAGAAATTTGTCAAGAGGCAAAATAAAAAACATAATGAATTTATGGAGCTGAAAAATACAACCAAAATGAAAAACTAGATAGACTCAGGACCTGATTTCAATAAAGAGAAAAAGGAAATGGGACTTGAAGATGAACAATGAAAATTACCTGGTACAAGGAGTAGAAAGAATAAAATAATCAAGAAAAATGAGCAAAATAATAGGGTCTAGAAGATACTATTAGGCAGGTCAAGGTACATACTGTGGGAGTCCCAGAAGGAGAAAGCAAACAGAAAACAATATTTGAGTAGTGGGCCCAAACTCATTAAATATGATGAAAATTAAACGTGCAAACATTCAAGCTCCAGAAGTAGTATAAAATCAGTTACCTAATCAAAGGTGCATTATACATAATGCAACCGCAAAAAGGTGAAGATTTTTTTTTTTTTTTTTTGGTGGACCAGGATTCAAACTCATGACCTTGCACTTGCCAGGCTGGCCCTTGAGCTACAGAGCTATCTTCCCAGCCTCCAAGGTGAAGAATTTCGAAAGTAGCAAAATTTAATACTTATGACAGATCCTTAATAAGATTTTCACTACTTCTTCATTAGAATCACAAGTAGAAGTATGATATATGACATAAAATGAAGTATGAATACATAACACTTCATTATATATGCATATATAATTAAATATGATATATAATGAAAATAAAGCATCTATCAATAAATGAAGTGTCCTATTTCTGGAGAAAGCAAATTTCAAAAGATATTGATAACATATCAATAGCATCTTTGAAAAGGTAATGTAAATGTTATTCTACATTAAATAAAAATAGAATGAGTTTATTACCTATAAAACTTTCCTTTAACAATTGCTTATGAGTGTTCTGGTTTAAATTGAAAAACATCAGACTGAAACTCAAAGTTGCATGAGAAAAAAGAGATCTTAATTAAGGTAAATACATGCACACAATTAGAAAATCTAATATTATTCTATGATGTATAATTTTGTTTTTCCTTTTAATAAATTAGAAAATAACACTCAAAACATAAATAACACTCTATACCATAAACATAGACATATATACCCATGCGAAAAATAGAAGTAAAGAAATAAACATTTTCATTGCTGTTAAGTAATTTTTAAAAGGTTACCAAAACCATTTAGTAGCCCTTTTGAATTCATTGCTGGAGTTGTAATGGCCAAAATGAAGTTTAATCCTTTTGAGACTTCACCCCAAAGCAAAAACCATGAAAGACATATCAATGCAGTTTCCCACATTCACAGGAAAATTATGTCTTCTCCTCTTTCCAAAGAGCTGAGACAGAAGTACAATGTTTGCTCTCTGCCCGCCGGAAAGGATGATGAAGTTCAGCTTATATGAGGACGCTATAAAGGTCAGCAACAGGTTTACAGGGAGACGTAGGGCACCTACACTGAACGAGTGCAGCGGGAAAAGGCAAACGGCACAACTGTCCACGTGGGCATTCACCCCAGTAAGGTGGTTATTACCAGGCTAAAGCTAGACAAGGACCGCAGAAAGATCCTAGAACAGTAAGCCAAGTCTCGCCAAGTAGGAAAGAAAAAGGGCAAATACAAAGAAGAAGCGATTGAGAAGATGCAGGAACAAAGAACTCCTGTGTGCAACTTTTAATGAAAAAGAGCTACAATGAAAAGAAAACATTAGTGGGTCACCCTAAAATACACATTTTTTAGCCATTAACTCAGGTCCAACAGACTAATACTGTATTCTTACATAACAACATATACAAATATTAACTCTAATCATACCTACAGCCATGAAGAACCACCTAAAATTACAAATTCCCCAATATAACATTAAAAAAATCAGGATATGATATTAGACAGTGACTTTTTGTGAGTACCACAAGATACAATGGTAAAAAATGTAACAACTACCTTAAAAAATTAGAAAGAAAAAATTCATTAAAGCACACTATCAATAAAATAAAAAGGTAACTCATACAATGCAAGAATGTAGTCACAAATTGTATTTCTGACAAGAATTTATATAGAGAACCATAAATAATGCTTAAAAAGAAAAAAACCAAAAAAAAGAAACACACACCTAAATCCAAAAATGAATAAAAGATTTAGCCATTTGACTAAAGGAGAATATAGATGACTAATATACTTATTAAATGTGTTCATTATCATTAATCATGAGATAAATACAAACCTAATCTTAACAAATTATGAACAGGATCTATATAAATGCACATACACTCACAAAAGCGTTTATTAGTTAACATTACAGGATTAAAGCCGGAATGCTTCCTACAGCCCTCTAGAAACAGAAGTGCAAGGCTCGGAAACAGCTACCTGCACGCTGAAAACACGAGGCATCCAGTGGCGGTGAGTTCAGAAGCCGAAAGTTTAGCGTGCTTACCCGTGTGAGGCCAGGCGCTATTGCCGGGAAAGCCAGAGCTATGGCCGTCCTTCAAGAAATGAGAAGTAGAATCACTAGGTTTCCCAGCCATTTGATTTCCAACAATACACAACAAAGGATGTAAGGATTTGAAAGCTGCACCCGCAGCCCCTGCAGCATTATTCATGTTAGCTGTAATTGACTGTAATGCAAGAGTCCATGGATGGATGAATGGGTGAGCATAATGTAGCGTGTTTGTGCCCCACATGAGGATATTAATAGAATATAAATAGAAATATCACGTATAATGTTAATATATATGTGCAATAAAACAGACAAAAAAGACAGCATGGATTTTTATATAGTTCCATTTTATAGTAAACAATATAAAACCAGAAATTAAATAGTAGTTGCCAGGCAATGATAAGACATTAGTGTTTAATGAGAAAACAATATTTAATTTCTTAAAGGGAAGAAAATTCTGAAATAGCTAACATTGGTATTGTGATTGCAAAAATTAATCTATGTATTACCACTGAATGCTTCATTTTATAGAAGTTGCATGGTAACACTTAAATATGTTTTAATATAATGAATATTGAACAAAGATGGAAGAGGTAGAAAGGTACAGAGAGATAGAAATCAGATGGAGGGAAGGAAAGAAAAGAAGTTGTCTTGATTAATGTAAACAGAAAAAAAATCCGATAATATAGACAATATAAAATATAAAATGACCCAAATAGATTTTCATCTGTATTATAAGTCTTAGGCCAAATTTTCACATTTTACGCTATAATTCATATATGAAAAAATACAGAATGCCTTTCCTGAAAGTCCATATTAAAAGGGATAACTAAATAGATATCCAGATATATTTAATGATTAGAAATTCAACATGTGAATTACTTTATAGCTATTCCAGTATGCTGCTTGATTCATCATAAATAATTTCTGAAGGATTTTGTGATTATGCATAAGGGAGAAGTAGAGGCAGGCTAATTATTAAGGAATAGGCAAATTTGTTGAAGAGGACTTCAAAGGTCAATGGAATTCACTATTAGCTACAGAAAATAAGGGAAAGGTAGATTGAGGGATGTAAAGTCTGAGCTAAGATGTGTAGCATATGCACAGGGAAGAGATGAAGAAATGTCCAGTGCCTCTGTCTTGACACACACCAGATATGTGCAAAACAGTTGAAATGGTGGCTATAGTTGTAGGAAATCTCCGGTAGTATTTTACCTTGTGGTAATGAGACAGACTTAGGCAGAAAACAAAAGCGGCTCCAGGACTCTCTCTTCTTTTAAAACACCAACAGCCCCCAACACACCAACATACTCATTGTCACACAGTATAGAAATACTTCCATCATTATTGTTCATTCATGTGTAAGTTCGATGTTCTTTTACTCCCATCAGTTTGAGAGGTAGTAAAAACTGAAGCAATATAAAACAAATCATTGTTACTGTTTATAAAACTTATTATTATAAATAATATAAAAAATAATGAAAAACTACTACTAGTAGTACTATGACTATCATGTATTTCATATAGGTTCTCACTGTGTAGCTCAGACTCATAGTGCTCCTTCTGTTTTCCACCTTCCCAGCAGTGGAATTACAGGCATGTGCCATCATTCCTGGTCTCCAGGGCCAGGCGAGGGGCCAGGGTGGCATGTGGTGCCAGGGGTCGAACCTCAGTCCTCCATTTGCCTAAGCAGACACACAGTCTATTGAACTTTCGCGCCAGCTCAACAAGAATCATTATTAAGAAAAGGTACTGTACATGTATGTGGAAGGAGAAGAAATTTTAAAAAATGTAAAATCCCAAAGAATATGCATGTGAGGCTAAATGAGTGCATGGCAATTTTATGGGTTCAGTGTGGCCTCCAAATAAAGAAACAGATCTGGTCGGACAGATGTCCAAGTGTGCTGCGGATATGCCTACAAAGTGTATTTGTTGTGCTTATACTCAGAGAATTAGAAAAAAAAAATTGTTTAATGTATTGTTATATCTTCATGAAAACTGAATTGAACTAGAAGAAATGTTTGGAGATGGTTAGCCTTAGAACTGTTTTTCATTTAATAAGTAAAGATTCATGTAAAAAAATTGCTTAAAATAAGCAAGATAGGCCACAGAAAATGAAAATGTGAATGAATTCACAACACTTCAAATGGGGGCAAGTGTTTAGTTCTCTTTCAAAATGATCAATATGAGAAACAATAAAAGTTTAAAACACATTCTTAAAACATCTTGTACTAAATAAATAAAGGATCAGTTTTTTTGAATCAAGATGAAAAGTATATGGTTTAGTAGCAACCTCTAGTCCAAATAGGGACAAAATATATTAGTTACTATTTCTGGCTGTAAACGAAGTGGGTACTTCCTTCACTTAATCAAAATTGTCATCCACAAACAAGATTTTATGAAAGAGAATATGAATTCTTATGGATCTTGGCAATATTTCATTGCACGTTTCTGTTTGATACAAATATCAGCAAAGAAAATGCGTTAATGAGCTTCCTTATTTTGCTATGAATAAATGGATCAAAGAGGTTTATTCATCTGTTTTACTTATTTTATGGAGAAATATTTTAGGGCTACAGTCAATTAAAGTTTCAGTAGCTTATCACAAAAATTATATGAAGCAGCAGGCTGGCTTGTAATGACTTCACTAAGGAAGTGCTTAGAGTATTTCCAACAGAGTTCTATTACCTGGATTGCTATCACTATAGACCAAGGCAGTGTTAGAATTTTTCTAATTTGGGGATTTAATTTTTCATTAACCCAATTATATTATATCAATTTTCATTCTACTCATTCATGACATACTAATTGGAAAAATATATTTTATTTTAAAATACTAAGTGATAAAACTTGAATATTTAGTAATTTCTCCTTGAGAAAGCAAATTAGATGGAAGATCAGTCTTTTCTAATCTTACATTGCCTGCCCTGCCTTATTTCTCTGCTACAATCACAATCATTGTTCACATCCAGGAATAGCCTTTATTGATTTATTGCTATATTTTATATAATCGAAATATGATATGAAATCTCATCTTAAATCAAATTGTTCTAAACAAATGCGTCTCACATAAGCATTTCCTATGCTGATAATATAAATAGTTCTCTTATGAAAATGGGAATTCTGTTCAGCTTGGAATGCTGCTTCCTTGAACACAAACAAAGAGGAAAGATATTAAGGGAAGAAAGTACCTATTCTAGAGAAGTTTGCCTGCTTAGATCCTTGTTTATTTAAAATGAAGAAATGCAGGATATAAAAAGAGTCATTTGCAAGATTTACTTTGGAGCACATTAACAAATAGATGCAATTCTAGTCTTTTATTTGTTTTCTCTGCCTTTTTATCAAATTTCTTATGTTCTTACCATCATTTAAACATTGCTAGAAGAAATCTATTAATTTAGTACATCAGTGTAAGAAAACAAATGCATTGCCCTCACTATTCCATGCATAATGTTATATAAGTTTCTCATCTAACAAAGCTATAATTCATAGAATAAAATGATTTAGAGAAAATTGCTCTGTGACACTATGGATGAAAGAGCCTTGCATAAAGCATATCATGAATGTATAGCCATTTTAAATTTCAAAAACTAGAAAATTGTGTTCTGGTTCGTAGAAATTAATGAAAGCACAGTGTTAATTTAGGCTCTTTATTTTCTAAATGTCTTCATGTTTTACAATCGGGATTTTTTTTTCTTTGAGATTGCTCAAAATGAATCAACTCACATTTTCCCAAAGTGTAGCCATCTTAACCTTATGTTTTAACCTTAATTACAAGTATATTTTCTTTTCGTGTTTTAATTCAGAAAATTAATTCAAAATTGTTCTAGAAAACATGAAATTCCTATGTTGCTGCAGTTTATCCTTGGAACATAATGCACACATTTAAATTTAAATGTAATTTGTTTTCTGCTCCCCCGTAAAGTTGCCAAATATGTAAGTGCATTATCTGCATAAATGAAAAATTTGAAATGGGAAACCAGAAGCAAATATAGAAGTTAAAGCTTACTGGAGACATTGCTGTGGAGGCTGCTTATAGGAGAAACGTTATAGCTTCTGGAGTGGAAACAGTAGTTAGAATAGATTATATAGCAGAAAATCTATTGAAAGATGTAGGGTAAAAATAGAAAATAGCAGCTGGCCAAATAGCTCAGCAGATGAAAGCACCTGCAAGCAGGTGCAGGGGCCGGGGGTTTGATCCCCAGGCCTGTTGTGCCAGCCCTGCCGCCAGTTTGCACAGAGATGGCAAAGCGCAAGGCCCTGAGTTTGATTCCTGGTTCTATTAAAAAAAAAAAAAAAAAAAAAAAAAAAAAAAAAAAAAAAAAAAAAAAAGACGGAGAGAGAGAATGGGTGGTGGCACATGCCTGTAATTCCAGCTCTTGGGAGGCTGAAAATAGGCAGACCACTATGAGTCCAATCTAGTAGTGAGATCCTAAACACCCTTCCCCAAAATACAAAAAGATAAATAAATAATAAAGATAGAAATTAGAAAATAGTTAATGAATAGCCATAGTTACTGAGTAGATATGTCTATTCAGGGATTTTAGTACTTCTTTTATTAAACATTTAGATTTATTTATTTATTTATTTATTTGTTTATTATGTACTTAGTAAGGCTCTGCAGGGTCTCACTGCACAGATTAGACTCAGTGATTCTCCTGTTTCTCAGCCTCTCAGGTGCCAAACTTACAGGAGTGCGCCACAAGGCTCAGTCTCATTCGCTGTCTCAGCGTGACCGGGAGGCAGAGCCAGCAGCACATGCTTGAGATTGAACCCTGGTCCTTGTGTCTGCCTAAGCAGGCACTTTAATCCACTGAGCTATCTGATCTGCCCCACTTAGTTTTATTTTGAAATATTTTAACTTTCTACATACATATTGCTCCTAAAATTTTTCATCTTAATATATATATATATATATATATATATATATATCTATATATATATCACCAACCATGGTTTTCACTGTTTGTCTCTTAACACTGAGATTTATAAATAGTATGTATTAAATCATTTGCCAAAAATGAAGTGTGCAAATTGAGAAAGAGAAAAAGAGGGGAAGGTAATAATAAGAAAAGTAAGCATGGAAAAAATCGAATAATATTGGTGAGAATAGTATCTGTAGCTGCTCAGAATATGTTGTAGGGGTACTTCAGTGAGCTCATTTTGAGTGCATACCAGATTCAAAATTCTGGAATTAAAGTAAACCAAATTAGGATATAAATATATGTATAATTATCAGAATTCTAGAACACAACCAAACGGAAGAGCACTGTGTAGACTGTGTATATATTCAGCGCAGATCTTCATCCCTACATGCAGTTGTAGAGACTTGCTATGGAATTTCTCCTTCGGAAAGGAGAAATCCATCAGGCAGCTGGGTTTTGATGTTTGAAAGATCTCATAGTCCAACAGAGAAACATGCAAATGTCTCGTCTATGTTCTGATTTTTACTGATGTTGAAACATTTTCATATTATGAAAATTTTTCTATTCTGGGATGTTTTTAGATATTGAAGTGGGAATGTTACACTTAGTGTGAATGTTACAATTAGTGTGAATATATAAGAGCAAAAAAAGAAGTTTTAAATCTTAAATGAAATGAAAAGGATTAAGGTATTTACCATTATAGTAATTTACCATATATATTTGCTTATAAGCAATATAATTTACTCTCCCAAGGACTGAGGCTGGGTTAAATAAATTCAACGTGCCTCAAACCATGTCATTTATTTCAACCATTTGGTGGTGTGTGTACATGGGTGAGGGAGTATTAGGTTGTGTTCAGAAGTGAGGTCAAGAATTTATCCCAGCTATTATTAGAAACATAAAATACAGTTGTATTGTCCTATGTAAAGAATTGTACATCATATATGTGTGTGTCTGTGTATCTGCAAATGCAAACTGTTAAGAAATCGATGCATCCAGCATCATATTAATATTCTAATCTGTATAGAATGACTCATTCTGAACATAATTTGATGAATTTAGTAATTTTTGTTCATGTTTAATGTGAAGTTCTTTGGTCAATTACAAAGGTAGTTAATGTTTCTGCTTAAGTGTATGGATTTTGGCCTAGAAAAATTGAAATGTGGAATAGGAAATCTATGCTACTTTCAGCTACAGTTGTTTTCTTAAATGGAAGCATTGCTCTGTTAGGAAATTAAAGACTGGAAATAAAATAATTTCAAACATATTAAAATAGACATACATTTTACTGGGTTTTCTGGTGGATATTTATTTAATTTTATTTATAAAAATCCAAAAGTATTGACTGCTTAGAAAACGTGGAACTCAATATTCCTATAGTGTGCAGAATAGCAGGAAGAAGCCTGGCCCCCTGCGTGCTCATGTTTATGCTCTTGAGTGAAAGGTATGCACAGGGAGCAAAGATAAACAATTGTCTTAGAAAATGTCAATGCAATCTTGTGTTAGTATCCATTTAAAAATGAGACATTATCTTGATTCTTTCTTAGAGTTTTAAAAGCTTAAAAGAGAACTGCATCACCTGTTGCAATGAGTTGGCATAAAGCCTAAGAAGAGCAAATCTGCTACACTAATTCCATTGATCTATTCCACCCATTTAGTGACATTTAATCCCTATGCCACACTGTATATATTCAAAATAAGTAGCGCATGTTGGTATTGCAGAGATCCACCACACTTCTGAAGGGAATAAAATCCTGTGTCTTTCAATCCCATACAAAGTGAGAGTCATTTACCAAGTGTTTAATCATCCTTGATCCTACTGCCTCTAAGCAATGTGTATCTACGTTTTGTTTACAAATTAGGCTAAGAGTTGCCAGGACAGATACTGGCTTCCCAAGTATTTCATCAGCTACTAGTGATGAGAAGTAACTTGCTATCAGTAATATTTATGATAATATTCATTAACTAATAGATTTCCTATCCCAGAAGGCATCGCTGAATTTTAAAAGAAAAACAAGACCTCTTTTTTTTTTTTTAATTTATGTGAAGCATTTTATTGACTATAGTAACTGAAATCAGTACCCATCAT
>PVJA010004685.1:0-18981 GCA_004027025.1 Myocastor coypus | reverse complement strand
TCATTTTTTCAGGGGGAAAAATGCTTCGAAACAAGTCAAGAAAGCTGAAAAAATACCTAGATTAGGCTATATATTAGAAGCCCAAGTCCATCTTACTTTATGGCTTTGATCTGATTGTCAGTCGGAATGGGGTTGCCCAAATGATGGCCCACAGAAAGGCCAATTGTTTTGTTTTTCTGTTTATCTTGTATCTCCTTTTTCAGTAAGAACCCTGCCTGAAAGTTTAAGTCAAAGAGGCTTGTTGGAGCAAAATACAGTGGCGTCTCATCCCAAATATTCTCCAGGTGTTTCTTCCTCCTTCTAGGATTTGAGTTCGGACATCTGGTGGAGTGTACCCAATGCTGTACATCAGTTGAGGTTCTAAGACTTGAAAGCCACAAAAATGCAGAATGCCACTCTGAACTGGCCAGAGAATGATGTTCATGTCCCCAGGGATACCCTGGAGTGAGTACATGGAGCCACTGCCACCAGTGGTGATGGAAAGCACAGCCTTTTCATTCTGGAAAGGCCCCTTGTCATACATGGCCTCATAGGTGTAGGCAAAGCCTCCTGTGAGCACTCGATCAAACCAGCCTTTCATAATGGCAGGGACACCAAACCACTGCAGTGGGAACTGAAATATCACAAGGTCTGTAGCTTTCACCTTCTTTTGCTCAGTCACAATATCTGGGTTCAGGCGACTTTCTTTATAAGCTAAAGCAGTCTTAGGTTCCTTCAATGGCCCTGTGACGTCATTTCTGGAAATGAGGGGGTTGAAGCTCATGGCGTAGAGGTCAGACACAGCCAGTTGCCATCCTTTCCTCTTCAGAGCCTCCACGGCAGCCTCCTTCATGGCATAGTTGAAGGACGTCTTCTCTGAGTGAGCCAGCACGATCAGTGCTTTCCTGACGGCGGCCATGGCTCCACGGAGCGCAGACGAGGTGCAGCCTCCCGGACGCTGACTGGCTGGGCCTCGCGTTTCCGGGCCACTTGACTGGGATAGGAAATGGCGAGACTGCTCAGGCTCCAGTTGCAAGGTGGCTCCAAGACCTCTTAATATTATGCATTAGTGTATATTGAACTTAAAACAGTGTTAGTCAACCTTAGCACTTCATTCCTGAAAAAAAGCACGGGGATGACACGCTTCCACCCTCCCCTTTCCTGCGCTCTGGGGAATGACTTGAAAGAAGCAATCGCACAAGTTTAGTTACAACTAATGTTTTGCTATTTTTGAAGTTATTCCCTGACCATTTCAATTCATATCCCTTGGTTAGTGAATAATTAGCTGAAGTGTTTGTGAACAACTCAAACAAAGTGATTGTGTATTTGTTTTAACCACAGTTAAATCCTTCACGTCTCAAACACTGAACAGTCTTCAGTCTGAGTCAGTAGCGGAATGTGAAACAACCTTCCTTATTTCTACTCCAATAAAATAATTCGTATTATATTACCATACTCTAGCTTTTTTTTTTTTAATTTGTTTTTTAAAAGAAAATCTGTTTCTGTTTACACTTTAAGGCTGTTAAAACTAAATTTCGAGTGGGTGTGGTGGTGCACATCTGTAATCCCAGCCGTTGGGAGGCTAAGGCAGGAGGATCACTGTGAGATAAAGGCCAGCCTGGGCTGCGAAGTGAGCTCAAGGCCAGCCTACACTACATAGCCAGACCTTATCTGAAAAGCAGAAAAAAGTAATAGCAACAACAATAAAAAAAACTGAACCCTAAGTTTATGTCTGATAACCTGAGTGAATATTTTGAAGAAAATAATGTATAATAAACAACCATTGTTGATTTTCTAACATCTTGGTCTTTGAAATTATGTATTTCTAATGTTTTTACTATCTTTTCTCTTTAAACTAAACTAAATAAATAAATGCTAGGAAAAATGAACTTATGACCAAAAATATCTCCATTTTGTACTTGATAATCTCTCTCAGGATGTAATTATTATATATTGTTAAGTACAAATACCTCTGAAGTAAAGCGGGATGAATCGCATTATCTAATGATCCTGGTTCACAATATATAACAACTTGTAAATTTTTTTCCATATATGTTCATGGTTATCCAAATTCTTAGATATTGAAAGCTATGCAGGAATTGTGACATTGGTAAGGCATTATAAGAAAAAATATTCAGATGGTACAACCCATAAAGCCTCTTCATTTGATATATTCAACATTAATTTGAGTAATTTTGTAAGATTGAAAATGTCTCCCACTTAACAAAGAGGCAAAAGTCATATAAAAATGAAAGACACTGTAATAAACATGTATGGTCACTGTCCCCTACATACATATAGAAACATGTATTCTACCATATATATGACAGAAATGGAAAAAGCAGCATCATGTGACCACACTACACTGAAATGACAACATTACTGCCCTGCTGCCCTGAGATCACCACCCTGTGACAACCTACCTGTGCTTTAGTTTCTACAAGTGTTCTCTATCTGGCCCTTAAACATTTTTTCCACTTGTTTTATCCCTACCATTTATCCTTCTACCCACTTATGCTATTGTTTCCCTCCTTACTTCCCACCATCATGTCACCAGCGTTAGGGTAGCATTATTTGAAGCATCCTCTCTGTTTTTCTTCACCTGTAAGTTCCTAATAAATACTCCCACAGAAAGAATAGCAAGTGGTAGAAACTTTAGTTATAATTTCCCTGAGTTATTAGCAGAGCAAAGATCATTTTTGTAGTATCCTTTTGTGATATAATATAACAAAAGCATGTGAAGATTCAGTAGCTAATATTTGCATTACATTACACTTTCTCTCTAGGAAATACCGCCTCTTCAACAGCTTTGAGGTCAAACTTTAGGAGACTCTACAAAAGGACCGGCTGAACACTGCAGCCTGCTCTTGCATAGCCAGCACAGTGTTGCTGAACAGCTTACAGGGTAAGAAAGGAAGCCTTCATGCTAAGGTTATGCTGCTTGAGCTGCAGCAGCTTTTAAGTACAACTGGAAAACATAAAACTTATTATTCTTCATTCCCAGAATTATATTTACTAATTGAGGTATTGTGGTTCTATAGGAATTTCAGATTTTCTCTGGATTCTCGTAAGCAAGGACATTGATATCTTGACAGATTATATGATAACTCAGGCATTGAAGTCACTTCATAGTCCAGATGGGTCTCAAACTCGCAATGATCCTCATGCCTCAGCCTCTCAAGTACTATGATTACAGAAATGCACTACCAGGCCCAGCTATGATGATGCAGAGAACCTGGTAGGAAAGCCATGTATACACAGTCAGTTTATCTTTGACCAGTGTATTAACAATATATAATGAGAAGGAATAATATTTTTAAAAATGTTATTAAAAAACTGCATGTCAACTTTCATTTACCAATTACATATTTTGCAGTATATACTAAAGTCAACACAAAATGCATTGATACTTACTCTAAGACCTAATACAATAAAATAAATAACAGGGAAAGTTTTATTACAATTTTTTAAGCTATGATGCATTTCATTATATTGAAGCATAAGCTCTAGTGGTTTATACAGAATAAAGAAAAACATAACAGAGGCAAAATATTCCAACAAATGGAAGAAAGTAGTTGTAAATACTGCATCCATCAATGAATTAACAAAATGTAAGAAATTCATATCATTCAAGAGCAAAAATATCAATAACTTAATTAAAACAGGGTAAGGGCTTCATAAATGTGTTGGCAGAAAAGATATACAAAAGACCAGTAGGTATATGTACAGTTGTTCAGGAATTTTGGTATTTTATTTAAGAGTAAAAAGAAATAGCAGATATGAAGCCAGAAACAAAATAACAAGAAATGGTCAATGACAACTTAGAGCATATATTTGCAGCCAAACATTATTCAACTTTAAAGAGAACAAAATACTGCCATATACAAATATGTACAAAACTACTAGAACATTATGTTAAATGAAGTCTTTCAATCCCAGAGCAAACACAGCTTAGTTCCACTGATACAATGTGGCTAAGAAAGTGAAATTCACAACTTTTTAAAAAATGAGTCACTGTAAGAGAGAAGAAAAAATAGCCAGTAGTTAATCGTATGGGATAAATTATCCACTGTATCAGATTTTATAGGTAACCTCTATTCAACATTTGCTTGGGGTATATATTTTACACATTAACATATTAAGTAATGAATATGTTTTAAGCATGTAAACATGTAAAGATGACAAAACTTGTGTTATGTGTTCTTATGATAGAAAATGAACAACATGAGCAACAACAGAAAGCAAATTTTATGTCCTTAGCTGCACCAAATGAATAGTGCGTGTAACTCAGAATCTTACTTGGCAACAAGGATCTGGAAGTTGTCACTGAATTTTGCTGCTCAGCAGGATACTGTCAAAAATGTTATTAATAGGCAAGTACCGGAGAAGAGAATCAAAAATCGGAACATGTTGTTTGGAAGAGCAATGATCTGACATCCATGTCACAGTATATTCCTGGAGAGGCTAAAGGCTTACAAAGAAATGGTGCCACTCACCCCTCTAGCCACAACACCTGGACTGGCCACACATGTCTTACCCTCGCTGAATTCATTTTCTATGTGTTAAAGGTAAAATTAATTGTTAAGGCATGGTAAGTGAAAACACCACAAATTGAATCAATATTAATATTTCCAATTTTTGTGGACTATGGAAATAATGAATAAGAAAAGAAACTTCAAGTAAAGCCATATTTTCTAAGGTAGCTGAGCTCTGATTTTTAGAAAAAGATGTGTGGTCAGTAGATATGCTAATATGTCTAGCTGAAACATACCTTTATCATTGGGGGGGTGACAGAACATATTTTTGTGAGATCTGTGGAAATGAAGTGGTTTCCCTTTAGGAAAGAAAGAAATGAGGACTATAAATGAAACCCAAGAAATACACGAGTTTTTCTGTGCTACATCAAGTATTTAATTTCTGAAATGATCTACTGCTTTTGTAAATAAAACCAAAATCAGTGATCATATTAAAAATGCAGGTACAACGTCATTTGATAAAAATAAAGTTGAACTTGGCATATCATTTCAACAAATAAAATATTTAATTAAAAAAACCCTATGGTATACAATGGACTCATCTCTAAAAAAACAAGTTTTAGTTACAAACAAGAGTAATTCCTTTTGTTAAGTATAGATTTTACAGAGCGTTCTTTATGGTGTTGCTGTAGTCAAATGACATCCAGGACACAGTGAAACATAGGAGAAAAAGCAAATGTGTGCACTTGGTTGTTGAGTCTTTTCCAGTCCAATCTTTTTAGCTTTGCTGATTACCTTCTTGGTGCCTCTCTTCTCCCAGGGCTGACTGAGCTTGCCTTGTCTATCTGCCAGAATCTTCTGCTAATATCTTTGTTCATGATGACCAGGAAGGGCCTTGAATCTCTAGTTGTACTTCATTTTTAATCTCAGCGTGGACATTCATCAGTGCCTGGGCTGCCTTTGGGGTTTTAAACCTAGCATGACATTCTGTGTCTTCTTCTAGCAGCTCAGCTTCTGAGACTTCCACCAGCATACTCCAGGCTTGCTGCCTCCCAGGCAGAGGTTCTGGGCTACTGATCTTCACGATGACTCCACTCATGTACCGCCACCCTGGTGGGCTCATCTCCTGAGGGTGATGCTCTGGACCACTGGCTTCTCCATTCCTCACTGCAGCCCTACTCGGCACAGTACTGTCTGTTTGCATTTCTGATTCTGATTCTATTTGGGATATTGTCTTTTTTAAAGAAGCCATGCTGGCTTTGTGCAGTGTCAAATACTCCTTTTTAAAATCCATCCATTCAGTCTTGGATTGTTCTCACAAAGGTATGAGTCAGTCCTAACCCTTTCCACTTTACAGATAGTAGCGTTGCTTGGGTTTATACACTCCTCCATTCCCTACACATTGTCTTCTTTCTTCACTTGTCCTTCCCCTTCCTCCTCCTCCTCCTCCTCCTCCTCCTCCTCCTTCTTCTTCTTCTCCTCCTCCTCCTCTTCCTCCTCCTCCTCTTCTTCTTCCTCTTCCCCTTCTTCTTCTTCTTCTTCTTCTTCTTCTTCTTCTTCTTCTTCTTCTTCTTCTTCTTCTTCTTCTTCTTCTTCTTCTTCTTCTTCTTCTTCCTCTTCTTCTTCTTTTTTTCTCAACTGGTATGAAGCCAAGAATGGGCTTGTTTTCCATTGTTTTAGGAAATTTGCCAGATTTTCTTGATGCTTGTTATGGCGGGCTGTAAAGAAACTCAATAGCTTTCACAGCCTGTTCTTTTCTTTCAAATGCACAAAGACAAATCACTTCGGGTCTCCTGTAGATTTATAAATGGTACACTGACACAAACAACACTGCCACATTTCTCAGATACTCCCTCAATCCACCAGTGAGTAACATTTTAGGAGGTAACGCCACGTACACAGTGCACTCATCCTCATCCTTTGGCCTTTCACCCAGAGGCTTTTTTCTTTTGATTCTGGTGCCTTCTAAGTCACACTCAACAACAGCTGAGCTTTTCAATGCTCTGGCTAATAACTTGCCATCAGTAGTCAACTTTTTCATTTTGTTAGAAGATACAAGAGGAGAGATACCGACATAGCCATCTCTAGATTTTTCTATCTGCTCTGGAAGAGATCTGTCCTTGTGAAGACTTGCATCCCCACAACGGAAGGCCACTTGTTTGGCAATATCAGCAAGATCTGCTTCACTCGGGTGTGTTTCTTGTTTTCCACTTCCTTCTTTGCAGTGTTCTCTTCCGTGGTTTGATGTCCACATTCAGCTTCCGTTCTCTGCTCACTTCCTAAAATAAAGGGTCAGAGGCTCCTGTCCTTTAGCCCTATCCTGGTCCCAGAGCTGTGGCTATTTTGTCATACGCCCGAAATGCACTCAATTTTAAACTGAAGAAATCATTCTGAAATCACTGATGTTTATTGTTAAATACAGTAATAATATTTCTTGCTTATATTTAGGTGGATTCTGTTCAATTAATTAGGGAATTGTTAGAAATTTTATGCTTTAAAATATATACATAATAAGTAGAAAATTATATCGTGAAAAGGTAAAATGACAAATTATATAGACAGTATAATACATTTCAGAGGCAGTTAAGAGAAACGTTTTCTGGTTTGGTTCCTCTGTCTCCTTATGATTTTCAGGTAGCCTGTATTGGCCCATACTACATCCACCATGACTAAGACTGCTGAATTAGTGTCTCTGTATGGAATCCAATCATGCTTCAGTAATCTGAGACATTTTCAATGTTCATTTTTGACTGATTTTTATTTATCTAGTATTTGAAAGCGATTAACCAGCCTTTTCTCTTGTTATTTATAGTAAAATATAACTATAGAAATGAGAGCAGATAGAATTTGAATTAGTTACGTAGGAATCCTATGAAATTTTCCAGCTATCACAAGCATTATATGATATAGTGAGGAAGATGCACAGATCAGGCATCTTCAGATTTATACTTGTATGTTTTGATTTTTGTTTGGATTAAATTATTAGCAATTACACACACATGCACACACACACATTTTCATTTTATCTTAGGCCTGTTTTCATGGCTTTTTAATGGGCTTTTTGGGTATATATGTTTGACTAAAATTCACAGTCCATTAAAACTTTATATTTTGCCCAGCTGGCCAGATAGCTCAGCAGATTAAAGTACCTGCTTAGGCAGGCTCAGGGGCTGGGGTTTGATAATCCACAAGCCATGCCGGCCCCACCCTGGGGTGTGCTGAGATGGCAATTGAGACTGGCAGTGGTGGCACAAACCTGTAATCCCAGCCCTTGGGAGGCTGCAAACAGGAAAATCACTGAGTCTGATTTGTGTAGTGAGAACCTGTACTAAAATCATAAAAACTTTGTATTTTGCTTAGAGTTTTAAAAATGTATTTTATAAATATCTTTAAACAACTAGACGTATATTTAATTTAGTTTTACCCAGATTATAATTTTTATAATTGGTATTAAATTAGTGCTCTATTTGGCCTTAATATGACCTTTATCTTTAAATTCTCTCCTATTATTCAGTTTATTATTATTATTATTATTATTATTATTATTGCAAGGCTTAAATTTTTGAAACAGGCACTGATATGGGTAAGGGTTTGGTCACAGGCATTACTAGGAAATTGAATATTAGCCGGCCGTGGTGGTGCACGCCTATAATCCTAGCACTTGGGAGGTTGAGGCAGGAGGATCAGTGCGAGTTCAAGACCAGCCTGGGCTACAAAACTGACCTCAAGGCCAGCCTGAGCTGCATAGCGAGACCCTATCTCAAAAAGACAAAAAAAAAAAAAAAAAAAAAAAAAAAAAAAAAAAAAAAAAAAAAAAAAAAAAAAAAAAAAAAAAAAAAAAAAATTGAATACTGATGGGACTCTGCTGCTGGTTAAAGTATATGTTCTTTTTGGAAATAATTTAAAGTGTTGTCAAGAAATAAAAAATATTTTCAAATGTAACTGGAGAATTTTAACTATGATGTAGGCTTTGGGCTACTCCCACTGAATTACAGAGACTCTATGTAAGGTCAGGCAGAGCTCATATTGCTAAAACTCCCTTTAAGGAACTTGAGGTAGGTGTCTCAATGGCTGCATGTTTATGAACTGTAACCCTGTATTAATTGTAATCATGCATACAGATCCTAATACTTCTAGTTTTTTAAAATTTTGATGGCTGTATGTAAATCATCTCATTTTAGTGATTTATTAAATTTGGTGGGTTAACAGAGAGGATGACTTTTTTCCAAGCTGTTCTAATTCAATCCCATATTTTAATTGCATTTTAAACTGTTGTTACTAGGGTTTAATGATGCATCTCCATGAAAGTCACTTTTGATTGCACACACACGTGCCTGTCATTCCCGTTCCAAGAGACAAATATTTTACTGCTGAATCTTAATAGGCACTAAGGAAATTTTGCCACTTTATAAAACACTGCAATAGTTGCAGTGATTTATTCAAGGCTTCAGTATTTCTACGTGGGGTTATTTTTCTTGGTGGTATATTTAATAACGTGAATCTAATCAATGAATAATTAAAACTCTATTTTAGATAGCTGTCAAATACAGAACAAAATAGGTACAGGGGAATGTAATTAATTATGCCCTCCAGGCTCTACTCTGCTTTACCAGGTTTCTTATTTGATATGACAAAAATTTAGGGTTGCTTTGATTTTAAGTGAAAAGATTAACTTTAGCCCGAGGAAAATTATTATAAAGACACAGGGGGATCTCATGATAGCATGCAACTGCACAAGCTGACCTCAGTGGAAGCATTTCAGCAATCCGATGCTTGTCTTCCTTCTTCTCCTACTTGTCACTTCAGTCTTCGTGACCTCATTGTCCTCTCAGTGTCTTTGCTAAGTGATAGCTTTTTACTCAGAGCAACATGCAGGTAATGTGTTTGCTGTCAATCTTAGTGTTTGTTGTTTATTTTAGCCATTGTTTTCTGGGCTTTGACTTGGCGCCATTTCTTGAAGAAGCATCTCTGAAAGGCAACCTGAAGCTTGGACCTTGAATCACTCTCCTTTTCAAAGCTAATTGTGTGAATTCATGCTTTGAAAAAGATAAGATATGGAAAAGCTTAAATCCCAAGTCAAGAAAAGTATATTTTGAGGCATACAATTGTAAATGTACCAGTATAAAACTGTAAAAACTTAGCAAAACCTTGACTGAGTTGAAAAAAAAAAAAATTAGGCTTTTTTTTTTTTTTTTTTTTTTTTTTTTTTTTGGTAAAATAGAAGTTTCTTTGACCAAAACTAGTCATTTAATGTTATTTTTGTTATAAAACATACCAATATTTTATTATTTAGTGAGAAGGTATATACAAACTATTAATGTAAACTAGATGTCAAGGTAGAGAAAATATTAACAATTTTCATACGGCCAAGTATAGCTGCTAATATTACAACATATGCAACATCACAACCCAATAAATACATGCAGAAATGATACATACAAGTCAATAGTAAAACATCTAATAGTGACTAGTATTAAAAATCTACCCATTCAACAAAAATTAATGTGCATATAATGTATATCAGGTATGCATTTAAAATGAGTAAATGCCAAGTAAGGCCAGACTTCTCTTTTTATTTTTTTTCAAAATGTCTCCTATAAAATTCTTTAATTTTATTGAATTGTATCTCAGTAATATTATATGTGCATTTTGATTTTGATGATACATTTAAAATTTCATCACCATATATAGGTCATACAGATTTTCTCTTATTTTGAGTTTGAAAAATTTAGTCCATTTTGGAAGTTTTGAGCATATAGCCAATCATGTCATTTACAAACAGAGTCAAATTTATTTTTTCTTATCCATACTTTTTTTTTTTTTTAACTTACTCATCACTAGGATTTTGTTATAGTATTCAACAGGTCTGCTCAATGGATAGTCTTGATCATAGGAAAACAATACACAGATGTCAACTTTACCTCTGACTTAGATTTTAAGATTTTTAGATATGTTCTTTATACTTGGGGAATTTTCTGTTAATTGTAATGCAGATGAAAGTTTTTATTGTTTTAGAAAGTTTTATGAATTATCTTTAGCTTATTGATATGATATGTGTGTTTATTGATTTTTGAATGATGGGTAACAGTTTCATAGTTGAAATAAATCTCATGAGTTTGTAATATTTAATTACTATATACATTACCAGATTTGGTTTGCTAATATTTTGTTCAGCTTTTTGTACCTATACTCTTGCAGCATTTCAGTCTATATAGACTGAATGCTTCATGGAACTTAAAAAAAAATCATTCATGGCCAGATTTAGAACACGTGATATATTGGATGGGAAACCAGACTAATGTGGTATTTTCATGCTGTTCTTGTTATTGAATTCTTTACCTTGGTAAATGTTGTGCCTTGTAAGATCACATATAGCAACCTATATCTTTCCTGCTTGGGAACCACAGCTGAGGCAAATGTGAGGACTGGTACATAATTCTGTATGAGTTTATAGTTCTGAAAGCTGGAGAAAATAAACCATGGGTAGATATTGCTACAAATCCAATGACTAATCTATAAGAATTGTTGATGCTATTTCCTATGTATGCAGGTATTAGAATAAATATTTATAAAGCCATTATCCTTGTTTTTATTATTTAGATTAATGATTATTTTGTTAAATTATGTTAAGTGGGCAAATGATTACTTTTTCTTACAAATAATAACAAAGAAGCCCTGGAAAGACCACAAAGAAAGTAAAATTTATCATAGGGTACTTAAGTTTCTAGGAATTAGTACCACCACATTTATTCTATGAAGAAACAGAATTCCTTCACAGTAATGCATTACTAGAAATCACATTTGATTACGATAGAAAGAGGCAAAGCCATTAAAAGAAACATATATCACACTTTGAAAAACAATGTTAATAGTTGTAAATCAGAATGAAGCTTCAAATGAGTTAGAAATGATATAAAACATGTAAATGAGCTTTGTGAGAATCTGAACAGTCTATAGAAAAACTTACAGAGGATAGAATTAGAATAGTATCTTTAGGCCACATTTTAGCGTTTTTACAACTTCCTTTGCAGGCAAAACATGAATTAATGTATGCATTAACACCATGAATGAATCTTAGGTTAAACTATATGTACATTGTTTTCGCTATTTACTATTCAGTCTAATTTGCATTCTTATTTTGTAAGGTTAAATATTCTGCACACTGTGACAGATTTATGCAGGCTATGAATTGATCAGGATTTTTTTCTTTTCCCTTCCTCTCTCCTCCCTTTCCCTTGTTCCTCATTCTATGTGAATATGCTCTTTTTACTTCCTAATGTTGATCCTCCACTATGCTCCTTATTTTTTTTTTTTTTTTTTTTTTTTTTTTTTTTTTTTTTTTTTTTTTTTTTTTTTTTTTTTTTTTTTTTTTTTTTTTTTTTTTTTTTTTTTGAGACAGGGTCTCGCTGTACAGCTCAGGCTGGCCTTGAGCTCAGTTTTGTAGCCTAGGCTGGTCTCGAACTCTCACTGATCCTCCTGCCTCAGCCTCCCAAATGCTGGGATTACAGGCGTGCACCACCATGCCCGACTATATGCTCCTTATTTACCTTGCTTTTCTCACCCTTGAGAAACAGTGCAGTATTTAATTCTCTGTGTCTGACTTATCTCACTTTAGACTGTGTACTCATTCATAGGTGCACACATTTTCCTACACATAACACATTATGGTAGGGTAGTAATCCATTATATAAATAATATCATACTTTCTTTTTCCATTCGTCTCTTGGTGTGGATATGGGCTATTTCCAAAACTTATCTTTTATAAATTATGCCACTGTCAATATGGCTATGTATATCATGGTATAACACTTTTATTGCTCATTTTATTGGTCCACTTTTTATATACATAGTGATCACATTCATCATAAACAATTTGTATACATAATATAACTTGATTCTTTTTTCCATATTTCTTTCTCTTCTCTTCAGTCCTCCATCCTCTCTCTACTTATAAAAGTTTTGCTCATTTTTTCCTTCCATTTTCTTTTTTCCTTCTCATTTTCTTTTCTTTCCCCATTCCTTTCCCCTTCTTTCCTTCCTTTACCTCTCTTCCCTTCTGCTTCCCATTGAAGCACTTGTTTTCCATTTGCCAGTATCTATTTGCATCTTGGTTCTTATTTACAAGTTTTGTTTCTCACACCAAAAAAAACAATGTGTCATTTAAGCGTGTGTGTGATCAATTCATTTCACTTAAACATATTGTATTGAGGTACATCCATTTGCCTAAAAATGTTTCAAATTTATCTTTCTCTATTGCTGAGCTGTACTTATGTATACATAAGTGCTTTTCAACACATTCTTTTATTGATGTGAATTTGGGTTGTTTCAAAGATCTAGTGATCACAAATTGTCCTGCTGTAAGCATGGCATGCTTATATCACTGTGATATGATGCTTTAATTAGTCAGAGATAATTACAAGAGGGAAAGTATCTAGTCAAACAGAATGCCAATGTATACTTCTACAATGGAGAATGCTTCTTTTTGCCCTGCCAACATTTGAGGTTTATTGGTTTCTTTCTTTCTTTCTTTCTTTCTTTCTTTCTTTCTTTCTTTCTTTCTTTCTTTCTTTCTTTCTTTCTTTCTTTCTTTCTTTCTTTCTTTCTCTCTCTCTCTCTCTCTCTCTCTCTTTCTTTCTCTCTTTCCTTTCTTTATTTTCTTTCTTTTACTACATAGCTTGGATTTACAGTGAGCATCCTGTTTCACCCTCCCCAGCACTAGGACTATAGGCACGTGCCATCACAGCTGGTCTCAGTGATCAGCTCAACATACTTGGCGGAGGGGCTGATGTGGCATATGGTACCAGCTTTGAACACTTGCCCTGGAACTTGCCTAAGCAAGCGCTTAGTCCTCTGACATATCTCAATAGCCCTCATTGGTTTCTTGATGATAGCCATTCTTGTGAAACGAAATGGAATCTCAGTGTTGCTGTAAACTGCATTTTTCTTATGACCAATGATGTTGAGCTTTTTTCACATATTTATTTGTGTTAGTACTTCTTTATGTAAGGAGTATCTATGTGTTCTAGGTTCTCATTTTTGATTGAAACTTTGAATTTGAGTAGTCTTGGGGGCCCGGCAGGATGGGTCAGTGGTCTAAAGTGCCTGCTTAGGAAAGCTGGGTGGCTGCAGGGACCGTGGTTCGATCCCTGGTACCACATGCTGCGCCAGCCCTGCTCTCAGGGCAATCTGAGCCAGCCATAAAAATAAACAAATAAATAAATTTGAACAGTCTTTATTGATTTATTTATACATAGTATATTCTAGATACTAGGCCCATATCTGAAGAATAGCTGGTATTATTTTTTTCCATTCTGAGAGTTTTCTATTCACTTTCTTGTTGATTTCTTTTGCTGTACAAATGCTTTCTAATATGAAGAGATCCCAAGATATTGAATATTAGTAATTTTTCCTATGAGATTAGGGTGTTGCTCATAAAGTATTTGCCACATCTGTGTTTTACCTGTTTTATCTGCTTGTGGATTGCTGCTTTTTAAATTTTTATATCCTTGTTTTATTTTGATTTTTGTTTAGTGTGTGGTGAGACTATCAGAATTTATTTAATATTTGGCATGAGGAAAGACAGTTTTGTTTTTCTGCTTACCAGGCAAACATTTACTTCACTGAGCTATTTCCCCAGCCCTACGGTAAGTTTTTTCTTCTTTCTTTCTTTCTTTCTTTCTTTCTTTCTTTCTTTCTTTCTTTCTTTCTTTCTTTCTTTCCTTCTTCTTTTTTTCAGTGCTGGGGATCCAACTCCAGATCTTGGTCTTTCCGGGAAGGCTTTTAAGCCACTGAGCTATCTCCCTGGGCTATTCTTTTCCTTTTGCTTTTCTTTAATTCTAGTAGTTTTTTAGTATACTTCAGAGGTAGTGATGTTTCCTACATTCCCTTTGTTACCCAGAATTGCTTTTGTCTTTTATGTCTCTTCTGGTTTTAGACAAATTTTAGTCTTGTTTTCTGTAGTTCTACATTGGTATTTGATTGGGATTTCATTAATTGGATATAAAAATTTCATAATAAATTTTATGTCTTTCATTATATTGATTGTGAAGTGTTTCATTACATTTGGTGCTTTTGTAAAAGGTCGTATTTCCCTAATTTTTTATCACTCGGTCTGTTGTTTGGGTATAGAAATGCTACTGGTTTTCAAATGTTGAATTTGTATCCAGCTGTACAACTGAATTTGTTTATTATATCTAGGAGTCTTTTGATGGAATTTTTAGAGTCTTCTATCATGTAGATTATTACATAATTTATTTTTTTTTTCATTTTATGTATTTGGAACAGAGTCTCACTACACAGCTTGGGTTTCATAGCAATCTTTCTGTTTTCAGACTCCCCACTGTACTGGGATTAGAGGTTGTGCTGCCATGCCTGGACTAGCTTACAGGCTCAGCACATCTCATAGGTGTGGGGTTGGCATGGCATGCAGACCAGGGATCGAATCCTTGTCCCTAGGCTTGCCAATGCAGGTGCTTAATCGGCTGAACTATCTTGCTGGTCCTATTATGTAATAGATAAATGGTAATTATTTAATATTTTCTCTCCTATCTATATTTCTTCTATTTCTTTCACTTATGTAATTATTCTACCTAGTTTTTATACCACTTTATGGAAGAGGACTCATGAAAGTAGGCAACCTTGTCTTGTTCCTGATTTTACAGTGAAAGTTTTCTTTTGTTGTCCAATAGTGTAATGTTGTCTGTTGGCTTGTGATAGATGGCTTGTTATCACATTCAGTTATAGAATTTCTATTCAAGTTTCTGTAGAATTTTATCGTAATTGTGTGCTGGATGTTGTCAAATGTCTTTTCTGCATCTTTTGAAGTGATCATGTGTGTTGCCCCTTGGTTTTAATAAAGTAGTGTGTTATGTTTATTGATTTGGATATACTGAACCATTTCTACATTCCTGGGATCAATCTAACTTACTTTTGATGATATTTTTGCATTTTGTTTGCCAGTATTTTATTAAGGTTTTATACAACGTATTCATTTAGGAAATTTTCCTGGAGTTCTCTTTACTGAATGAATCCTTCTTTGTTTTTGGTACTAGAATAATAATTACTTTCAGAAATAACTGAAAGTAGCACCTCACTTTAAATCTCTTTAAAGTGTATAATTAGAGTTATTAGATCTTCTCTAAAATTTTTGTAGAATTCAGCAGTGAATCCATTAGCGCCTACGCTTTTCTTTTTTACTGTTATTTTAGTAAGGATTTGCAAGGAAGACAATTTAATACAGGACACCTAATTTATAGTATTATTTTATGAGAGTCGCCCTATGAATCAAATACAAAGGAACTGAGGAAATCTTCCTTCACAATAAAGATCAAGAGATAGGATCTCCTGGCCATGTCTATACAAATCCAGTTAAATATCTAGAACCCGTGATAATGCTCACCATGAGTCCAAGCAGAGGCCTAGAACTCTTGACAATGTCTCATACAAGTCTGTTTCATAGATCTGCCCTGGAAAGATCCAAAGATCATTCATAGAAGCTAGAAAGTCTGTGTTATGAGGAGGAAGAACTGTGCCAGTGGAATGAATCCTCAGTAGAGCCAAGATGCAACATTCACACGAAGGAGCAAGTCTCCTCGCAAAAGTACCATAGCCACTCTCAGTGACAGCAAGGTCCTGAGCTCCTCTGATTATGAGGACAGCTGAGTTCATGTCAGGAAAGCTAGCATGACAAGTTCCTCTCAGGAAAGCTACCAGGACAAGTTCCTCTGGGAGCACCAACATTCTCACATCTTCCTCTCCAGTTCTCTGGTCTATGTTGTCCACAGCAATACTCAGGAGGGCTTCGCCACAATCAGCAATGCTCTGACTTAGTTCAGATGTGTGTTAGAAGTTAACTATCAGTTATCAATCCAATACAGTAATTTCCTAAATTATAATTACTATTTATTAATTTTACTGATAATTATTCAATTATTTAATAATTTTATATCTTCTTGATTAATCATTGGAAATTCTTATGTATCTAGAAGTTTGTCAGAGTTTTTCTTTTAAGTTTTCTCTCTTGTTAGATATTGGATTCTTCGGGATTTCTGCTGGAACCATTGTGATTTTGCTCTTCTCATTCCTAGTTGCACAGATTTGAGTCTTTCTTTTTCTTTGCTTTTTGTATCTGTCTATCTATCTATCTATCTATCTATCTATCTATCCATCCATCTTTCCTTCCTTCCTTTCATCTTTCTTTCTTTCTTTCTTTATTTTTTTCTTTCTTTTAATAAGGTTAGCTAAGAATTTGTCAATTTTGTTTAATATTTCAAATAATAAAAACAATAACTGATTTTTTGTGTTTTTTCTTAATTTCCACTGCAATAATTTCTCCTGTAATCCTTAAAATTATGTTCCTCATTTATATTTTATGTTCAAATTATTTTTCCAGAAGACGAAAGTTCACTATCAGGTTATTTAGGTGAGCTTGCTCTTTTTTTTCTGACAGGGATGATTTATAATATATATCATTCAAAGCACAGCTTTCACTGTGTCATGTTTCAGTATACAATATCAAATCATTATATAAATTTCTTTTAAATTTCATTCATGACCCATTATTTGTTCAGCAAAGTGTTATTTAATTTCTGTGTTTATATAGTTTTTGGAGTTTTCTTTTCCATTGACTTCTAAATTAATTGCACTATGATATGAATGTGCATGGAATAATCTTAATTTCTTTGAATTTACTCAAACATGTTGTTAGAGCTATTCTGTAATCTATTTTGGAAAAAGTATCATGTGTTGCTTGGAAAGATGCGTATTCTACTTGCTGGGTTGGACATTGGATATCTACTAACTGCACTTGCTCAAAGAATTCATCCCCTTCCTTACTTGGGGTTCCTGTCACAAGATGTATTGCCCTTTGACTTTCAGTCTACCAATTTCTTTTTTGAGCTAAATATATTTCTCATGTACAACATATTTTTAAATCTTGTTTCTTCATCTATTGTACCAATCTGTTTCTTTTGATTGTTAAATGGAGACCAAATGTATGGATGAATATAACTGATATGTATTAATTTATCAGTTATATGATTTTCCTGTGTTTAAAACATTTTTATTCACTTTAAACGTTTGTTTTTCCTGCTGCACTCATTTTAATGGGGACCATGCAATTGCCATGTGTTATAGGAATACCATTCAGAAATTTTTGAATTGCTTTTTTGGTGGCTCTGTGTATTTTCAGGTGTTATTTATCAATGAATCACCTTATTTTTCCACAAATTTTGAAAAATAATTTTGTGGGGTACTTCAATCTGTGTTAGAGCTTGTTTTCTTTCAGGGATTGAAATATTTTATTGCATGCTTTTCTTGATCCAAGTGTTTCGATTAAGAATCTGCCCTAACAGCTCTTCCTTTATAGGTGATTTTTTTGAAACGCTAACAACTTTTAGTATACTGTTCCTTTGTTGAACTTTTGGAATGTTCTGTGTTACATTTCTTGTCGAAGCCTCTTGTCTAGTCACAACTACTGCGAATTGTATATGACTCTCTTATCTGTATCACAAACTGTTTTTCTCTAAAAATTTTTTACTCTACCTTCATTTAACAGACTTTTTCATGTCGTTTTGCTATCTTTGCTTTTATGCTGTTTCCAACTGATCTTATATTAGTTCTTTGTTGTAGGATTGATTTGTTATGGTCCTTTTTATTTTTTTAGAGTCTTTTCATTTAATAATCATCAAACACAGCCCTGTCTTCCAGATCTGATATTCTATGTTCACTTTGTTTTACTGTGCTATGTATACTTTCAGTAGAAGTTTTAATCTTCTGGATTTCTATTTTTACCTATTACATGGTATGCAGTTCTTTCCTATATTGGTTATTCCTGTTTTCCGTGTCTTTATTAAGTTACTTTCAATTATTTTATTTGTGTCTATTCTAGATTCACTAAATATTTTGTTCATTATCATCATCATCTCTTTATCCTTGTTTTGGATTTGTCTAAAGATTAATTCATTTGTTTTGTTATTTATATTGCTATAATTTTTTGAAATTCACCTGCCTATCTATCCTACAATCCTGACTACTCAATTTATTAAGGGAGAAAAGTTGCTGTTTGTTTAGCCTAGGACCCAGTCCCTTTGTATTGGGATATAATATTGTTTATGATCCCAGAAAAATCTAGATTTTGGCCTAAGTGGAAGTAAATTGATCAAAACAATTATTTTATCTTTGCTAACATAGTACAACTATGAATAAGAATAGAGCCAAGAACAGACCAAAAAGTATCAAATTGCAATAAGAATTAATTTGCAGCCTTTTTCCATGGATCAAGATTTGTACATAAATAACAGAATTTAACACAAATCAGAAAATTCTACGAAGTATATATTCACTAGAGTGAAGAGGATAAAATTTAAAAGAAGAGAAAAAAATTTTAAGCAGGGCTAAAGAACAAAGGAAGAGTATCCAATCCTTAGGTAATTAGTAAAGAAGAAAGCAGGGTAAGGAAAAAACCTGAAGCAAGAAGAAGAAGAAGAAGAAGAAGAAGAAGAAGAAGAAGAAGAAGAAGAAGAAGAAG